>CAJNSZ010000364.1:0-30239 GCA_905329745.1 Rotaria sp. Silwood2 | reverse complement strand
TTTTTTGTGTAGAGTCTGAAATGTACACTGTTTTTGTTTATCATATATGCAATAGGCACACAATTACCATGTACGTATGTAGTATCTATGCATCAGTTCTCTTTCTATCGTGGAATATGTTGACAATTTGTCCTTCGCTTGCGTCGTTATTTCAAATAGAAAAGAAAAAGGGAAGGTTTTTTTTATTCTGACGGTGGCAATTGAAAAAAACTTCGCCATGTGTGCACAGAAGGAGAGCGCGTCATCGTTGATAGGCCAACGTCGTAGAAGAAATATTCTTATTAGACCTTTTTATATTCATTTTCTGTCAACAAAAAATGAGAGGAGACCCATGGAGTAAATTTCTGCGAAAAAGAACGCGTTTTCACATTATTGCGAAACGCATTAAACCGGTCAGCATTAACGCGTTTTACATCTGCTAACACTAACGCTGTGGAACGATTGTTTTTCTGAAAAAGTTTTGCAGCATTTCTCTAACTGTGGTGTCGTATATTCTAGATGGAAAAAAAATTAAAACCGTCAGATACTTCATACAGCCTGAGTTGCAGATATCATTCATGTACTCATTTGCATTTTTTCATAGACCTTTAGAGCTATAACTTAGATGAATTTTGATACAGCCGACATACGGATTTGAACACGAGAACGTAAGAGTAGAAAACATGTGTACATACCGTTCAACTAAAATAATCGAATGATGTAAGTGCTTATTCTATAGTCATTCAGGGTCTCGCGTAAACTTAATTAGATTTTCAGTTTGTCCTTCCACTTAATTAAAAACTAGCAATTCCTTGGTGCCTATACTCAATTTAAAGTTTAATCTCTCCTTGACATATTTTTTATTTAAAATCTTTCAAATTTATATCTAAATACCTAATCGAAACCATTTTAATTGATTTGAATTGTATTTAATATTTAAACAAGTTGAATTTGTTAGATTTAAGTTTTAAAAAATATAAAAATAAATCTTTTTAACTGGTTTTTGGACTTCATAAATTTCTTAAAGGTAAATTCGTCATCCTTTTACTCATTTGCATCACTAAATGTGAAGGAGTTTTCTTCTGGAAGTTCAATCTCTTTTTTTAAGTCACGATTATTAATAATGTATGAACTAAAATGATATTTAGTAGTATTGTACACAGCCATGTTAGTCACTATTAAGTACTCAAAATCAGTGTTCGACATGGGTCACTTTTTTAGTGACCGACCCGACCCGAGGACAAGAGTTTTTTTCAAGCATGACCCAACCTGCAGGCAATTTTTTCCTGACTAATACAAGCAAAGTTTTAGGGTATATATCTTTTAGAACTAATTATAATTTACCCATTTTAAACAAAAATGATGTGTATTCTATTTTTGGAAGTTGCGTTTTGTCTTGCCCAGCATTTTATTTAAAATTATTTTATTTTATTTCATATCCTTTTCTTTTTCTTTCTTATAATATTTTAATGTTTTCTCTTTGACAGTTCTGTCACAAATTTTTTCGATTCTGTCATTGTACGAGTATCACCATCGTTGAAATGTATTAATTCTTCTTTCTTTCCTTACCAGTAGCATAAATATGTTGTAGGCAAAATTGAAATTTTAATTTTACCCAGTCACAATTAAAATTTCAATTTTGACTAGACATTGCTTGAGCAGAATTCAAATTTCAATTTTACCTAGACAAAATTAAAATACACCTAGGAATAAATTCATACAATCACGTTCTTTATCAAAAATAAAATAGACTAATATGAGTGAGTAGATTAAAAGATTAAAAGATTTGATCGAAATGTATTCTCTTGGAATTGTTTAGTTAAATGAAGAAATATTTTTCAATAATAAAGTTTTTCTATTCAGATTTTAATTTTTTCATTGTATGAATTTATTCCTAGCTGTATCTTAATTTTGTCTAAGCAAAATTGAAGTTTCAATTCTGTCCAAGCAATGTCTAGTCAAAATTGAAATTTTAATTTTCACTGGGCAAAATTAAAATTAAAATTTTGTCTAGACAAATTTTAAATTTGCCTGAATTTCAATTTTGCCTACAACATATATGCACATATTGGTTGTGTTTAAAATTCTTTTTTTCTTCCGCTTATCATCCATATCTGTATATATATGTCGTGCCGAAGTTACACTTCTTGCCGAAGTTATAACTTCGACAAACATATTTTGTCCAAGTTAGTGTGAATGATAAAATAAATATCAACTTTCAAGAAATCAACAATATTTTTCATGTTGTATCTTAAAAATTATTTTTTTCCATCAAAACAATAATACAAAATTTATTTTTCAATATTATGACAAATATACTAGCGTTTCAGCAAGAATGAATATTCATTCGACTTGTACTTTTACGTATTTACTGCGATACAGATGAAAAGGAGTTTGGTAGATTGTAAAGATACAACAATCTTCTATGAAACTCTAAGATTATATAATATATTAATAATTTCAACGCAGAAAAAAATTAACATATTGTTCCTTTTATTCGTCTGAATATTCGTACGTTTGTCATAATATTGAAAAATAAATTTTGTATTATTGTTTTGATGGAAAAAAATAATTTTTAAGATACAACATGAAAGATATTGTTGATTTCTTGAAAGTTGATATTTATTTTATCATTCACACTAACTTCGACAAAATATGTTTGTCGAAGTTAAACTTCGACGAAACACATTGTCGAAGTTATAACTTCGGCAAGAAGTGTAACTTCGGCACGACATATACATATATATCTATATACGGGAAAAATAGTTTTCATTTACTCTACTGAATAATCATTTGAAATTTAAAATAAAACGTTAACGTCACTATTAAAGAACAGAAGCAAACAGAATGACAACATCCAACGATCAAAAAGTTTGCTATAATTTCTATAGAGAAGCTAACAGTGTTGCATATATAAACTAAATTTCATTAGACAAATATAGCGTATTAAAAATCGATTTTTCTTTCTAAACATAAAAATCAAGTTTTGTGTAATGCAAAAAATTTGCGTTATAAAACGAATCGTTTTTATATGTCCAGTCATCTCTTTTATTTGTCAAGTACTTAGCTTAACGTACGTTTATATCTAATTGTATTTTTATATGTATACTTCCATTTCTTCAGTCTAGAGTTAAGTGAATCGAGTTTTGATAATCTTTTCTTGTTTAAATAGCGGTTATTATCAACTTTCTGAAATTGATAAATACAATATATTGGAATGAATACGTCGTGTAAATTAAGTAACAAAAAAAAAGAATAAACATGAAGGTGAGATATAATGTGTTAGAACAAAAACAATGTGTGAATCTATGAATGGAATGTGAGAATTAAGTTCTGTTCGCTATGCATTTTTTGTATTTTTCATAGTCATACTAAGGTATAGTATACGTAAAAATCTTATTCTCCTATCGTTGTAAAGCTGACACAAGATTTTTCTTTAACAAAAAAAAAGATGCACATAAACATTATTTAAATGGATAGTAATACTCACACATCTGAAGGAATATGAATTTTAGATATTTGAGAGTAATCAATCTATAAGATGAACTAATTAATTTTGTATATAAGATCTAATCATTCGTGTGAAAAATAACGTTTTTTTTTGTCAGAAGTGCTTGAATTATATATTCTTCTTATAGAAGTTACTGGTATAAGTAATGAGATCCTTAGGAAGTTATATTTTGCGAGCACAACAGATCCAAGTAAAAAGAAATATCGTCCCTATCGTTATATTGTCGCCTTTAGCAGTATATCTATGATATACATTAGGCATCACATCTGTTAGCTACTAAATATTGGTGAATTTGCGCACTTCGTAATACAAAACCGGAGGTTCATAGGTTGAATTTTTGATAAGTAAATTTTGCACCATTATACACTGATTATTTATGAATTTCATATTCTATGTATGCAATTATAATCTGATGAAACTACTCGAATACATGAGATAGAATTCGATTTATCAAATAATTGAATTAAATATTACCCGGTTTTCTAAATATTTTAAATCTACTAAAGGCTTTAAAAATGATTTATTTGTCCAAGATATTTACGATAATTATCATATATTTTTTTTTTTATCAAAATATATTCAAATAATTGTGTATTAATATCATATTTTATATCTAAATAGAATTATTGAACATAGAAACATTCACACAAAAATTATAACAACTAACATATAATATGATTTCCTTCTTCACTGAGAATAATATTTAAGACTTCCTCAAACATTTACTGTCCTTATAACTCGGATTTATAATTCTACATAACACACGTCAACAGAAAACGTATATCAAAAACACTTCGTATGCTGTTCTTCATTCGAATTTTTCTCTTCAATTTAATATCAAATAGCTTATATCAACACTAAACTTGAATGTACTACATTAAAACTTGAATAAGTCGAGAATACCATCTTCTAGTGATCTACAGCTCTCAATAGTAGGAAGAAAAAACGAAAACACTGTTCCATTTAGGAATTGAATAGATTTAGTATGCCATCAATGTTGAAAAAAGTATCATAATCAGATGAAATGATTCGAATTCATTTGCTTTATAACCGTTTTCCTTTTTTTTGTAAAGGTGAAGACCGTCTTTCAATAATAAAAAAATATCTGAATATGAATTTTTTGTTACTTAAGAAAAGATCAGTATGA
This sequence comes from Rotaria sp. Silwood2, assembly GCA_905329745.1. NCBI lineage: Eukaryota > Metazoa > Rotifera > Eurotatoria > Philodinida > Philodinidae > Rotaria > Rotaria sp. Silwood2. Next base: position 25,602 of record CAJNSZ010000364.1, on the reverse strand, counting down.
AAAGTTTGTGAAGTCATTCAATAAAACATTTTCATGTTAATTCACATTAAAAAATAAAATTAATTTTATAGATTAAAAATTCAAGCTGATATTTCAAATATCATCCTTTTTATAAGTCTGATGAGATATTGAACTCAATCGAATTTTGTATTGATCGATATTTCCTTGTATCTTATGTCTAGTGTTTAAAAATGTAATTCTCAATTTATTCAATGTTTAACTGAGTATCTTTAATTTTGACGACAATATTAGTTTATTTTTATATTTATAAATATATAATATCTACGAATGAAAAATATTTAATAAATGTATGTTTTTCTTTTTAGTATCAAATTATTAAACAACATGCTTTGGACAGCTATATTATTTCTTATTTCTTGTTATCCATTAGCATGGATGATAAGCATTAATGTAATTAATAATGCAATATTTGATCCAGTCAATAGTTATTTCTGGCTTGGTAATTTCTCTAATATACCATCACGTAATTTATGCATTTGTCAATGTTATTTGGATTCGAACTGTTGTACAGCTATTTACTATGGTCGTTATCAAATGTGTATACTTTACTCAGCACCACTATCACAAGGACAGTTGCACTTGACGACCACTAGTGAAAATACAGTTGTGATAAACTTTCCAAACAAAAGTTTTACCGGTAAGTAGACGAAAGAATTAATAAATGAAGACTTAACAATATAATTTAAATTCATCGGAATAAATTCATTTGAAGGTTTACAGCAAAAGTTCTATTTTTATCTTCAAAATTTACATGTTTTTCTATCAGCTATGCAAAACTCAAGTCTTAAAATAGTCCAACTCGTAATTAGTCTTCGCTGATTAGAATGAAACTTAATATCTTATAAGCGACAACATTTTGTCTCACATTAAAAGACTTCAATTTATTTTCTTTGTCCGACCTCATTAAAAGAATTCTTGTCGTATGCTATAATTATGCCATAAAAGAAATTTTTAATTCAACAATTTTCAATGAATCAAAGCAAAGAAGGGATAATCAGATTTTTCTGCGGCAGAAGTGTTTTAATTTACAGCTTATTCACAATGTTACTAGTTTATCTCATTGACCACCCTTCTTGTGGAATATCTTTTACACTACGATAATCAGCATTTTTAAAATCATTTTATTACAATGAAATTTGCCCTTAAAACTAGAAAAGAAAACACTTGCAACCTTATTATGCATTCGTTTTTTTCTTTTTACAGTCAAATGATTATTATAATTCAAATTTTGAATAGAATAATCATCTTCACAATAAATCAAGGAGAAAAGAAGACAATTGTTTCATGTCTGTGAAATCAAAATCAAAACGGTTTGACTGATATTGTTTCACACTGTATTCTAAAACATACTTTCTTTTCTATTTTCTTTTTTTTTTTATAAAGAAAGCAAATGAAAAACTCTATCGTTTATTTTATTTTCAAACTTCAAGTTTTTACCATCTGCAGATCATGACTCTAATATGTTATTTTCTTTTCTAGAAGCTGCAACAACAGCAATCACGCATATAGACACCGCAACTTCTACAAGTAAGTGTATTGTATGAATTGTTAAAATCTGAATATTGCATACAATAGTATCATTTTATTATATTTTAACATATGGAAGAACTCGGCATGATAAGTTTATTGCTCACAACATGCTTCTAAATAAATAATTGAAGAAATCAACTTACTGAATTCCAAATTTTACACGTCTGCATTGTAAACTAAGCAACCATAATTATGGAGTAATTGAGATGGAAACTAAGAAATCATGATCAATAGAATTATCACTTCATGATAGAGTCCTTTCGTAGAACTGCAAGCCTAGAATTCCAACTTCGACAAAGTTGAAGTCTTGATCACTAGAAGAAATTTTTCGGGCGTCTGAGTTGCACGCAAAGTTATGATAAGAATACTCTCTGCAGTCGGACTTACATAGTAACAACTTCATTCTTCATACGTCTAGTAAATTTACATTAGCAAATAGCACGAAAGAAAGTAAATATACTATTATTAGATATATCCTTATCTAGTGGAATTGGGTGAAGATCAAGAGTACAACAATCAAGTAAAAATACGAAAATAATGAAGTAGTCTTTGCAAGTATTCGACGAAGAGTCCCAAAATGTTCATACAGTGAGCTTATTATTTGATCATTGTAGAGTTCGATCATCACGACTATTCATCGGAGTCTTATCTCGAAATTTTGATTGAGATGCAGTTTTTTCGATAAACGAAAATGTTAGTACAATTGAATTCCATTTTGCTTGCACTATTCCATTTCGTAGTATCTCATACGATTAGTAATTCTTTGTGGCTTGTAGGTTTCTTTTGCATATCAAACAATTAAAATCAGCAGTTCGAGCAAGAACTTCTGTCACTTTACACGAAAGTCTATTATCAGTGGTTGTTCTTCGGTCATGAGTACTTTATTTAAAACATTGAACAATCTCTATAATATTTGTCGATAGCGGCTTGACTTGTGCATTTCTATTTATTGTTTCTTACCATTTTTCATGATCAAGAGTCTCTCTTCGTCAATTTCAAATTTTGGAATTATTCAAGGTCATTGAATATCATTTTATCTTGCCATCTTTCTCGCTGATTTGCTTTCTATGGACATTTACAATTTGAAAATGATGAGTGCATTGCTTTGTTTACGATTGAAGGCTCGCTGTGTATGTTGCTTATTCGACTTACATGTTCAAACCATCGAGGCTAGTTTCTTCTGAGAATATCTTTGACATATAGCTGACCTATCAATTCTAGTAGTCTATCATTTGACATACAGTCACTTAGATTGGCATCGATGATTGTTCCAAGGGCAAATATACTGGCTCAGCAAACTTTCTATATTATCAAAATCACAAAAACTATTTTTGATATCCAGTCGTTATTGTTTACGTGTTGTGCAGGTAGACTTTTCAGAAGATTTTGTAGTTGACGACGACATTGAACTGGTTAATTTTCTATTCTTATCGATGCGAATTGTTTCAAAATGGTAAGACTTTTTTTTGCGAAAATAATAACTGATTGGTCTTTTCAGAATCCAAACTTGTTCTTTGCTGGGTAACAATATTTTTTAATGCTGACAAATATCTTTACTGAGTCAAAAAGTTTGATTTCGCGTGACACTACCTAATGGCTATCAAAGATTTCTTATCGTTATATCTGTCAGAAGAGTGTATTTTGAGTTATGATTTCCGCTTTAAAATGATTGTCTCTAGCTATTATAGTATAGACTAAAGAAATGTTTCATAAGTTTTATGTTTTATGTTTTTGTCTTTCTGAAGTCATGAACTCAGTATTTACTATCACATCTGTGCCGATGGTTGTTACCAGCACGTAAATTACGAAAGTATCCATGTCTTTCTCATTTTATTTCTATAGATGTTCCGTGTATGCCATCAAACAACTATCTTATTGCGTATAATATCTCACCAACTACTTATCAGAATCAAACGTACACATACACAGCCACATCTACTGGTATCAACATATTGGAATTCGGTTTTAAAGCTGTAAATTCGATGAAGGCTTGGCATCTTGATGATGTCAGTATTATAGATAAAAATGCATCCAACTCTGAAATGCTTGTAAATGGTGGTTTTGAGAATGGTACTTTAATTGGTTGGCAAGTGCTCTGTTCCAGTCTCAATTGTGGAACAACAAGTGGTAATATTACTCAATCAAAATGTCATACGGGCTCATATTGTTATCAAGGTGTGTGCCAAAATGCCTACGATTTTTTACGTCAAACATTTTCAGTGATAAATGGACACGTTTACATCTTAAGCTTTTGGTTATACACTGATGGACATCATTCACAAGCTGCCTATGTCAATATCAGTTAGAAACTAGCGCATGAATCCTATCTGCTAGATTAATTGATTATTTTTGTAATTTCAATATGATTATTTATATATTACTCGAGTTTTATTAGAGTAATTGTGATCTTCTTTTGTATTCTCACATGACCTAAAAAAAGCCGAACTATATTAATATTTTGGTTGTTGATAAGAAATGTAAAACTTAAATAGATTACATTAATATCATAGATGATCTGTGTATTATATATGATGAAAAATCGAATGGTTTCTTTTTGTCAGAAATACTTTTTCCTTTTTTAACGATAGCCAACGTATTTCAACAAGTTGATTGATCATATCTTTTAGATTGATTTCACTAGACTTCATGTATAAATTATAGATAAATCATCATATTTGCTTTTATGAATTTTTTCAATCAAACATCGAAAAATAATATATCTTCATCTAGGTGACACATTATTGAATGAAAGAAATTTCTAAACAATCTACATGGCTTTTTTCTTGCTATTAATACAATGCTCATCTCGATGAATATTATTAGAAGCTTAGAAATATTGTCAAATGATTTTTTTAATTATCGATAAACGATTTCTCGACAATGAATGTGTTAATATAAAAAGTGACAAAAAAAAATAGCAAAACTTCTTTTCAGTTTCACAGTTGTTATGTTGTGAATCAATACAATTGTTTGTAATAACTTGATGTTGAAATTTTGAGTTCAATGCAAAATATTTTACGCTAGTTTGAAGTATAGTCTGTGTTTAGATAGATTGATTGTCTCATTATGTATGACCGTTTGTTATGCAGAATAATGGCAAAAAAAATATAAATAAAATGAATCTTTATATTTTTCTGTGAAATTTATTGGCAAGATGATATAACTTCCTTGTGTTCCTTAACACATGCAGTATGGACATTAAAAACATTCTTGAGGGCTTGAACACAACATACATAACTTTGCCATTGTACATCAGATTATTATGTATATTCAATGTTGCTAGCTGGAATATCTCTACGTTCAGCTTCAATATATATTTGATTGGCATTAGAATATAGCTATGAATAAACAACTACATCAGCAGGATAACAAAGACCTGTTGTAATATTTGAAGGATGTTTTTCCTCTCTTGAAATCATTTAATTAATCAAAAATGTCTGTTATAGATCAATGATATTCCATAAAATAAATGACACTTGATTTTCTGTCAACAAATATAAATTGCTTGGATGTGATTAATTCTTATCATATAGTTTCTTTATTGATTACTTAAGTTCCGCAAAAAAGTGACTAAATATAAAAATTAATTGATGTATGTGCGTACATGGTCAAAATAGAATATATGCTATCATATATATCAAGAATTCTATTAGAGAACATTACTCCTACACACTCGTGTACGTAAGCATTGAAATGTGTGAAATTAAAAAATACACTTTAATAACAGCAAATGAATTGAAAATTATATGAACTAATAAGTGAAAAGAACTTGAACATAATGTTATAGGGAGCTGTATTTCTAGAAAATAAATATTTTGTGTGATGATGTCATTGCATTTCAATTCTTGCACTTTTCTAATTACGCTAATTTCTTTTTTTTAATTCTTTATACATATGAATGTTATAAAAACACCTTTTTTACAATATATCATAAAAAGAATAAAAATTGCAATGTTATTCAGGACTAATTGTCTGATAATTACTCTTATTAAGTCGTTAGATTAAAAAAAATAATATATATATATATACGAAATTGATATCATTTTGCTGTCATCTCGAAAATATGAATGTGATTGAGCATTCAAAACAAGAAACTGCATTTTTTCTGTCATCATAAACACCAGTTTTTTATTGTTAATACATCTTTCCGAAACGTTACTGTTATTGTGCATTGATTATAGGGCATGGACAGAAATAAAGATTATTTTATTCTCTCTTGCTATTCTATTTGTAACAGAAAGATGTAAGAAGTTTGTTAATTATATTTGATAGCCTTTACATTGAGGAATCGTTAAAGTAAGTCAGCGATTAATGGATACTTTGAATATCATGCCACAATACTATTTACAATCGCGTTTAAAGTCAGACATAGAAAAGAAGTAAACATTGCCGACCTGTATAAGGTTAGTATCTTATCATGTTTGTTTAATTTTATAATCACAAATATTTTGCTATCTTAACTTGAATTTAGGTGTTTAGTCAGTCTAGTGAGAATCAAAATCTGTTACTTAAGACTTATTTAAGCATATCTTATGAGGGAATTACCTGAGCTGATATCGGCTAATTTAGCTCATATTGGACTCACAAGAAGAGCTCGATAAGACAAGAAAAATCCGAAAAGGGTTCGTATTTGTAGTCTTCTGCAGTCGAGTTATGATCGTTTCATTCAATTTTTGATCCAGCTTTAAGTATTTAACAGAAAATTAAATAAGGAAACTCTGAACTGAAACTTTCAGGATATGCTTTGAATCATTTGAGCTTATCTATAAGTAAAGTTCTAGATTGAAATTTCACTATCTGATTTATCGATAAATACCTAAAGCTGGATCGAAAATTCAGTAAAAAGTTCATAACTCAGCTCCAGAAACCTATGGACACCAACTCTTTTAGGGTTTTTCTAGTCTTACCAAGGCACTCTTATGAATTCAATATAATCTGAGATGGCTGGTATATGTTCAGGTAGTTCCCTCGTTAGCAATGTAATTTTTACGAAAATGTATATTTATTAACAGAAAAGATATTAGTTGCGTGGGTATTATGCAGTTTAAAAAAGGTTAAAAATAGGAAATAACTACTGATGGTATTATTTAATTAATCAGACAAGCAGAAATTAGAATTTTACGTTGGACTGAGAAAAGTATTGTTTACTAACTGATGCAGAATGGTGAATGAAATACAATATAGTGAATGGCATATGACGTTGATGACAAAGTATCAAATAGATAGTGAAAATCATAGCCAAATGCTAAACTAAAAGCTATGTGTAAGAATGTAACTATTATGTGAGATTTCTTTTTTGTTCGTAATCGATTTTCTTTTTTTTCATAGTCATGCTAAAATGTAGTCAATGTAAATAACTAATTTTTTAAATGTCTATAAGGTTTATTGAAGACTCCTTCTGTTAATAAACACAGAAATTATCAATTGTAAGTGTAGTAAAAACGAATATCAGCTTCTGATTTCCTATTTCGTCATTAATATCATTTCAGTAGTCAATTTTACTCGTACATATAAAAAGTAAGATTTTTCTACTACGTACTTGTAAAACACACATAGTTTTAATACTTTATTTATGTTCAATCTGTATCTCATGTCAATGTTAGTAATTTTGAGTCACTTTTATCGAACTTGTTATTAATACTCCTGTTGTGATTAACTCTGCGTAAGCAATATATATATCGTACGTCTGAGAAAGATTGAAGAAAAAAAATCATTCTTCTGGTTAGTTTTTGCAGGTTAATGATGTTTCCTGATAACAAATGAGTCTTGAAGAAAGACAAAGTCAGAGTTCTGTATGTATTATAATTGGTAGCAGTTAATCAATAGAAACTATGTTGATTTTTCTTCCATGTTCGTCATTTTCAGAGAGCATATCAGTGAACTATTCAATCGGGGTCCAGGCGAGGATCCTATTTTGCTGAGTAACAATAAACAATTTTCAACTATTTAGACTGTATGTCTCCTACATTCCGCCGTCTCTTGACTTTTACGGAACTCACACTGAAAAAAACCTCCCGGTAATCATCACATATTTTCATCAGTAGAAATATTTTTAAGTAATGACGTACTGATTGATGATGATGGAAAATGGAATTGAAAGTAAAGAAATGGAAAATGCTTAGAGGTAACAATGTCTGACAAAGGATTTTACTTACCATTGATTATAATTGCAATTTAGTGCTATTGTATTTTTTGCTTACAAAGATATATAGTAATTATTTACATATTTTCTGATCATATAAATTTAATTCTTGTAAGTTTCAAAATTATTAGAATATTCGTGAAGAATAATACTTTAAGCGAATATTTCTTGAAATAGTTTGCATTATAGAATTCTTTTTTTAATAATTATTACATATAATGTAGCTAGCTTCTCTTTGTAGCTTCAAGTACATAATATATGCAGATGAATAATGTTTATAGCATCAGCATATAAGAAGTTTTAAGAGATAGATATCGACATGTATTAAAATGTTCAAATAATACATTTGAAACATGATATTCCAATCCATTCTATGAGTAATAAAGCATTTTTACTGCATAATAATATTTTGTGTATTAAAAATCTTTTGCTTCTTTTAGAACTACTTACATAGGATCAAGTCGTTAAGGAAATGCGTTGGGAGGTTTTTCTACTTATCATTGCTTTCCATCAATTGTCATTAGCAATACGCATTGCTGTAATAAATAATGCAATATTTGATCCGATCGATGCTAATTACTGGTTAGCTAATATCTCTAACGTTATATCACGTGATTCATGTATTTGTCAATGCTATGCGAAATCTAACTGTGTCACAGCTAATTATTATGGTTTTTATCAAGAATGTATACTGTTTTCAGCAGCACTACGTTTAGGACATCTACATGCGATGACCATTGGTGAAAATACAACTGTTATAAGCTTCGAAAGCAGAAGTTCTGTCGGTAAGCACCAAATAATTTTTTCGAAAAAAAAAACGTACATTAACAATGGAAGCCTATCACTGATTCATGGCATATGAGCCTAGGCTATGTGCACGATGTTGCTTCTATTGGGCTATGAATATCTTGAAAAGAATTCAGATCCTTGCATTATGACTACCGAGATACGATATTTCTATGGTATTTTCTAAGTTAATGCTATACTCCTCTTGTGGAACTGCAGAAAAACTTAGTTTCAAATTTTAACTTGAAACATTGAATAGAAATCGATCTCAATGAAAAACGTCTATTGTGAAAGTTCAAAATCTTTGTGTTGTTCCTTTTCTAAGATATATCACTATGATAAAAAGTTTTTTCTTTTTTATATCTATCATATACACCGGCGAATTCTATGTTCTTATTTTAGGATACGAGCAAATTAAGAGACCTGAAACTTTCAAAATAAACTTTTCTTATGAAGGTCTGTCTTCATGCAATGTTTGAAATTAAAATTTGAAAATCAGTTTTCTTGGTGTTTCACAAGAGGACTACGATATTGACTCAAAAAATACCGTCAAATGTACTCTCTTTGCAGCTATCTACCAATGTCTTGAACTCTTTTTAGGACATTCATAATTCATTCGAATCTGCATGATGCACATAATCCTGACTCCAAAGTGATTAATCAGTTGAAGGACTTCCCTCGTAAGCTTTAAAAATTTATATACTTTTCTATGAATTACATAAAAACACAAATATTGTCAATTATTCACATGGTACTTGACTCATAACCGGGATCCCTGATTATGCAGGATGCCCCCTATCTTCACTCTAAAGTATCTAACTTTCTGCGAAAATTCTTAATACATTCAATCAATTTTTTATAGCTTCATGGTAACTTTGTACGTCAATCGAATTTTGAAACACCATTAGTCTTTCTCTGGCATAAGGTGAAATAAAAAATAAGCAGACAATACAATCGCGAGGTGAATAGGATTGAAGGGGCTTCGACGAAGGGACGACCTGGCAGTAGGTCGTCTGTTATAGAAAGAATCAAATCACAGTAGATTTAATTCTTTCACCTCTTTCAGTCATGGTTTGTAGCGCTTTTTGAGAGAATCCTGAACTTTTTGCCGAACTTTTAGTTCGTCACATCCAGAAAATATTGACAAGTTTGCTCACAATATAAAATGTTACTTATTTTTTGTTTATTATGAAAAATTTTAATCATATTAGCAAGGTTATAAGCCGAATAGGAAATTTTTGACAGCTATCTTTCTCACCTTTATAAAACGAAGAGAAAATTATATTTCTCTTACTTGATAATGATGTTATAAAAGAAAGCTTAATGGAATCAGTTACTTTAAATAGAAAAAAAGTGACGATTTCTTTTTCAAACTAAATTAATGCTAAAACACTCAGAGAGAAATAGCACAGAAGACATATTTCATTCGCTCAGTAACTACTACCGGCGCGAAAACTCAAGGCAGTCGGTTGTTTTTTGAATAACTCTTGATAGGAACAAGATAGAGATCTGCTGTTTTCAGCATTTGATAGCAAAGATCCAGGAGCATATTTTTATGAGCAAAATCTTTGATGAGAAAAATCCAAAGATTGGTTTTTCAGCGGATCTTTGGAAAATCTCGCTGGATTTCTGAAACCTATCGTAGGAGTATATTGATTTTTTTTGACATATTCGAAGTCAGCGTCAAAAACTGAGTGGATTCATGTATGGTTCGAATCTTTTCATGAACTTTTTTTTTCATCGAAAAATTCATCTCTAGTCCCTCTGACGGTCAGGTAAAAAATGAACTCAGTCAAAACGGCGTTTTTATTGTTTATTCATTCGCCATTTTATGTGCTTCTAGCAGTTTAGAACCTCGAACCTGCTTTCAATTGTCTAAGTGACTTTTTGACTGAATTCATTTTTTACCTACCCGTCAGAGGACCTGGGATGAATTTTTCGATGAAAAAAAAATTTCATGAAAAGAATCGAACCATACATGGATCGACTCAGTTTTCAATGCTGATTCCGAATATGTAAAAGGAATCAATATTCTTCTATGACAGTTTCCAGAAATCCAGCGAGGTTTTCCAAAGATCCGCTGAACAACCAATCTTTGGATTTTTTTTCTCAGCAAAGCTTTTGCTCATGAGAATATACTCCTGAGTCTTGGCTATGAAATGCTGAAAACTATAGATCTCTATCTTGTTCCTACCAAGAGTTATTCGAAAAATATCCGACTGCCTTGACTTTTGGCGCCCATAGTAGTTAAGAGAATTGATTTGTTCATTCTATAAATATTGTTGCTGTTGTAAGCAATTATGTAAAAGTTATTTACACTGAATACAATGGGCAACAATTTAAGATTGTTTTATTTTTCAAGAAAAATATGATACAATCTCATTGCTTTCTATTTTATATGATTTAATAATTGTTTGATGATTGAAATGTTAGTTTCATAAAATCCTGTTTCAAAGAAATAGCATATGTAAAAAGCTACGAAAAGACACATGTCCAGCTTGTGTTATCTCTATTCTAATTGAAAACTCATAAATATTCATCTGAATACGATTTTATTGCAAATCGTTTATTCTTTATTCTCATTTGCTTAGTTTTCGATTTAATATAACTGATAGATTAAAATTATTTAAATCGTTGATAAAAACAAGCGGCTTCACAGCAAACCTTGAATAATATTAAACAAACAGATAACTTTTTTTCAAACATGCACAATAATTTTGACTCTTGTATACTAAATACCATTTAGCTTGATAGAAATATCCATTTCCAAAGTATATTTCTGATAAATAATATACTTTATTTCAATGTCGAAAGTTTCGAGAAAAACTTGGATATTTTCTAAATTTTATTCACTTTACATTGGTTTGTTTCGTTTTCGAATTCGAGTTCGAATTTGTCTACAAACAGTGATTAACATTTTTTATTAATGGTCTCGTTATTTCTTTATAGAAACTCCTACAACAGAAAACTCGAATACGGTCACAACAAGTTATACAAGTAAGTTTATAATATCATAACGATAATATTAATTAGTCGAACATTTATGAATTGAATATCTGAGCTGAAAAGAATTTAAAGAACTCTCATCTGATAGAATGTAACGAAAACAATCGACCATTGCTTTTTGATTCTATTGAACTTGAATTGAATTCGCAATATTATTTTTTGGGATTTTTCGTCATGTAATAATAGAAACGTTTACATCTTTTATAGTTAAAAAAGACCGGTAAGAAGATAAATTATTTATATGACAATCGATCAGTTACTGTAGACCTATTGATGTTGATTTTTCACATAGATACTATAAATTTTATGTTCCAATAAGAAAAATATTTTCGAAAGAGTGCTAACTCTGCTGTTAAAATTCTTGATAATTATGCAATGATAAAAAAACAAATCTTGTTGGTACCTAGAACATATTCTTTTGTGTATTACACTTAGAACACGTAAGATTGACGCTTTTTAATCTTAACTTCTCATATGATTTTAGATCATTGAAATATTGTTGTAAGATACTGATAGAAAAATCGTTTGGCATTATCCAAGCTTCTATAACTATCATAAAGTAACACTAGACGAGAAAACGTAATTGTACTGATTAATTAAACATGCTTCAACAAAACAATTTGCAAAAAGAAAATATAAATGGGAAAGAGCGCAACTGAGAAGTGATAGTACATGGAGTAATCAATTTTAATGATAAGCCTATCCGTCAGTGAAAACCTTCATATAAAGTTAAGAAAAAAAAAGAGAACTCAAACAGATATCAATTGAAAAGGCTTGAGTGTATTTATCTGTATGGAAAATGAATGATTATATTTAAATTGATCTAAGAACTTTTGAAAGAAAAGTTATACCTGAGCGATATTATAATTCATAATATCTCAATAATTATAAGTAAGCGTGCTTGAAAAGTGTATCACAGTTAAGAAGAGTCTAATAAGTAGTTTCTTGCTTGTAAAACAATGATGTCAATAACTCGTTTCGAAAAGGAAATAATCCTTAAGGAAAATACTTCAATTACGGATTGAAAGAATTATCAAAGATTTTCTAGTACTATATTTGTAAAGATAATGTACCGTTGGTCGTAATTTCAGTTTTAAAAGGATCATATCTAAAAAGCTTTCATATAGTGTTGCATTTTGTTTTGTTTTCTGTTATTTCAGCTGTTATCACAGCATATGATACAACTTCTATCTCTCAAACTGTTGCAAGTAAGTGCTTGAAAACAAAAATGTTTACTGCTATTTCGTTTCATTTCTATAGACAATTCGTGCAATACATCTACTAGTTATGCTATTAAATACACAACTTCACCAACTACTTATCAGAAGCAAACGTATACATACACAGCCGCATCCACTAGTATGAACACATTAGAATTCGGTTTCAAAGCTGTAAATCCAGCAAAGGCTTGGCATCTTGATGATGTCAGTATTATAGATAAAAATGCATCCAACTCTGAAATGCTTGTAAATGGTGGTTTTGAGAATGGTACTTTAATTGGTTGGCAAGTGCTCTGTTCCAGTCTCAATTGTGGAACAACAAGTGGTAATATTACTCAATCAAAATGTCATACGGGCTCATATTGTTATCAAGGTGTGTGCCAAAATGCCTACGATTTTTTACGNTTTTTTTAATTTCAGCTGTTACCACGACACATGATACAACTTCTGTCTCCCAAACTGTTACTAGTAAATATACCTAAAAACAAATGTTAACTATTATTTTGTTTCATTTTTATAGACAATTCCTGCAATGCATCTACTAATTATTTTATTACATATACAACTTCACCAACGACTTATCAGAAACAAACATATACATACACAGCCGCATCCACTGGCATGAACACATTAGAATTTGGTTTTAAAGCTGTAAATCCAGTGAAGACTTGGCATCTTGATGATGTCAGTCTTATAGATATAAATGCATCCAACTCTGAAATGCTGGTCAATAGTGGTTTTTAGAATGGTAGTTTAGTTGGTTGGCAAGTGTTCTGTTCCAGTATCAATTGTGGAACAACAGCTGGCAGTATAACTCAATCAAATTGTCACACAGGCTCGTATTGTTATAAAGGTGCGTGTCGATATGCCTATGATTTTCTACGTCAAACATATCCAGTGACAATTGGACATGTTTACATCTTAAGCTTTTGGCTATATACAGACGGACATTCTGCGCAAGCTGCCTATGTAAATATAAGTTAGGGCCTAGTGAAAAGAGTCCTATGCACTAGATTGATTGATTTTTTTGTAACTTCAATATGATTATTTATATAACATTCAAGTTTTATTATGGTGATTATGATCTATTATAAATTATATTGAGAAAATGTGACTTTACTGTAAGAGGATTTTGTTAAACAAAAGATCTCTATTTATTCTTTCATGTTTAATAAAATTTTTTTTTCTTCTCTTATGTTTTCATTAATAATTGATGTCTGTTGAATGCTAAAAGATCGAATGATTTGTTTTTTGTCGAAAGTACTTCTCTTTTTTAATCATAGTCAATATGCTTCAACATAACTGATTGATCATTCTCTTTAAATTTATTTCATTCAACTTCATATATAATTTTGTCGAGGACTCATTTTGTTTGTTTGTATAATAATTTTTCATCGAACGTTGCAAAACAAGAAATCTCTGACTAGGTTACAGATGATTTCGGTGAAAGGAATTTTTCTAGCTATCAATAAAGCATCACTTTCGATGAATATTATGAGGGTTTTAAAAATATTGTCAGATGGTTTTTCGTATTACGCTAAACGAATTCTCGATACTCAATAGGATATTGCTAAAAGTTTTCATACAGCTGTAGAATGTTTTTTCGATTTCACAATTGTTATGAAGGGGATCAACATAGTTGTTTACAAACACTTCATGTAAAAAATCCAAGTTCAGTGTAAAATATTTCACTTTTGTTTTTAAAGCATAGTTTGTGATTACTACCAATAACAAAAGTAGTGTAGCTCTTATTTTTGATAATAAATATATAGTTTATGAATGAAACCATTTCATGAAAATAGATACGAATAGTGCAAGTATAGACTCTTCCTATATAATTAAAAGCTTAAAATCCATATACTAAGTGCTGATGCAGTGAGTACGCCTGTAAAATGCCTTTATTGACCAACACTTGTTGATAGATCGTTGTAGACTTTATGGACTTCATTTTAGAGTTCACCTTATAAATTCAAATTCTTTATTTTAATTTTCTGTTTAATGATATTCCCTACTAGCAAAATAGCGTTAAAATCAGAGCTATAAGTTAACCATTTATATACTTCGGCATTGTTTTCAGCAGTAGAGAATGCCACTTTTGAAGCATACGATGATTTATACACAAATCTTATTCAAAAATGCATTGAGAAGAACAAATCCGATATATCAACACTGTATCTTCGTTTTAAATATTTCTAATTACAGTATAAGTGTTTACTCTTTTACTATGCATATCCATCTTCATTATATGATTCCAACCATAAACTCTATGTTTCATATGAAAAATATAATTTACAATACTTTTCTCGTTGGTAGTTAGATCTTTTGATGTTCTCATTGTTTATGATCGTTTGGTATGGAGAATAATTTCAAAAATAAATCTTTATACTTTTCTGCGAAATTTATCAGCAAATATTGATTCAATCTATAAACAAAGATTGGATAGAAGCAATAGATACTCTTTTATTTAAAATATCATTGCCCATACAAAAAAAAGAGAAAGAGAATAAAATTATGCAACCGAGTTGTTTTAGAGAGCAGCACGGAATTCATCCATAGAAAAGTTGGGATCAATTTTACGGCCTAACGGTGATGCGACTTCCTTGTGTCCCTTAACTCGTGCAGTAGGAACATTAAAAGCATTCTTGAGGGCCCGAACGCCACGTATATAACTTTGCCATTGTACTTCGGGCCAATGTACATGTCCACTATTGGCAGCAGGAACCCCTGTACTTTCAGCTTCAATACCAATGGCGTTGGCATTCGAATACAATGATGAATCAGTAACTACACCCGCATGATAACAAAGACCTGTTGCGACGACATACCATGTACCAGTGCGACCTAATGCAAGTTGTGAGAGTGGTCCAGCAAGACTCGAACTACCGTCACGAATAAAGTTCAATGAAGGCATGTCACCAGTTGCTGGACCAGCCGTATGATGAACAATAATACTCTTTACAGAATTCATTTGTCCATGACCACGCGTCGTCCAGCCACTAACTTCCACGACATTAAGACCCGCATTGCGTAGGATAGTAGCTAAATTAGTGACCATCAATTTTGGTTGGATATCATCATTGGCAACATACGAAGCATTCATGACGAAAGCTTCTGTGGTACGCACCAATGATAGACACGCTACAAGAGATAAAATAGTGAACATTGTATCAATACTATTAATATCAGGAACCAAATATTTATTTGATGTGACACTCAGCAACCTAAAGAAAGCAAGACAAAACATTGCTGAATTATGAGGCTTCTCTAAATCATCCACAATAATTTGCTTACCACGATTGTTTCGATGCAAATAAAATGGGTTCTCAGTGCTTTATATACATGCATCAATCCTTAAGAAAAATCGAATTAGAGAGAGAAAAATCATTAAAAATGAATTAAATCTTACTAGACACAGAGAAGAAGTAGGTGCAATATTGAATTTCTTAGTCAGGTGCTGAGTATCAAATGGTTTTCTTTCATTCACGATATTGAAATTCACCAAGGAGAACGAAGATTGGTTGAATGTAGTTTTTAGTGAAATGAATATTGAATTATAGAACACAAAAAATTAAACATACTAACCATTGTATATATATACATATGTCACGAATTAGCATGTTTAAAAATACGAATCATGCCATAACCAGTTCCATATAATAACGATTATTTCTCACAAAAAAGGATTAAATATAATTGATAGTTAGTTCTCTCAAAATATCAAAAAGCATCATTTTGTTTTTATGATACATGCGTAATTATTCGTACATCTACAGATTATTCAAATGTAGTATATGCCAAGAAAATTGAAACATTCTTTTTTATTATTGTCGTTTTGTTGTTGTCTTTTTGTTTCGTCTTTGGGCTTAGTTTGATTGATATTTACTTATATTTGCAGAGAATATATAGATTAATTAGTCGTAAATCGATATCTTCAAAATACATGAAAAATATGAAGACAAAAATGATTTGAAAAGAAGTATATTGAAAAGATACGAAATTTGTTACTCGAGAACATAAAATGAAATATTTCATCTGCAAAAGTCTAATATACGATATTAAAAATCTTTATCAAAGAATACTTTGATATAAATATCATTGATTTCATTCAGTCTATCGTTTCTTTCTCAATGAGATTAGTAATGTTGCAGCTTATTGAATTCGTCACACATTGATATATCATTTAGACTACACTTTCTTGACTATGTTGAGCATTATTATTACTATTACTATAATTCAGTTAAGTTTCATGAGCTATTTGTGCTATACATAAAAAAAAATTCATTTTTAAGTTAAACACAAAATAGCATAAAAGATTCAAGTCTCATAGACATAGATCATTCTTTAGCTATTAATTATATCGAATGAAATATAAAAACTATCTCATAGAAAATTCATCAATTGGATGTAATAAACAAATCTGATAAATACATTCTATCTATACATTTCATAGATGGATTGAATGTGTGTAGAGTTTCTGTTTTCAAATTTGTTATTTTAAATACTAAAACATGCAGCACTAAAGCTTGTCAATATCAAAATTTATTGAAAAAAAAATACACATGAATTTTTTATTTTGTTGAGTATAAAGATCGAGCTTTCTTAACGCTATTAAATTGAGAATTCAATTTCTTTTTGTTTTAGACCATGTGATGAGAACTATAAGAGTTCATAGAGTGTGCAAAATTTGTTCTAATTGAAGTGTTTGTATCGAAAAAGTATTTCAGAAGACAAAAACAAAGTTTAAACAAACTAGATTATTCGTAAATTGATCTGAAATTATAGAGTTGTTCTTGTGAGTAACGTATTTGGTTAAGCAATGCATGAAATTCAGTTTAGTTCTATTTCGATAATACATGTTATAATTATTGATCCTATTTTTTAACACAAAAGAACTAATAAAAACTATAAAATACAATTGAGACGCACTACACAAAAAGAAGCAAGCCTTCAGCCATGTCATTTTAATCGAGAGCAGCACGAAACTCATCTATAGAGAAGTTAGGATCAATCTTACGACCTGAGGGTACTGCGATCTCCTTATGTCCCATAACGCATGAAGTAGAAACATGAAAAGCATTCTTGAGGGCTCGAACACCACATNTCCAAAATACCGAGAACACCCTAAAAATCCAGTTTTTTGACCAAGGTCAAACGACGTGTCACATTGTATGCTTCAAAACTTTTTACAGGAGAGGTATAAAGAGTTCATATTTTGGATTTATAGGGTCCTAACCATGGCCTATCGTTTCAGAATATCAAATCGAAAATCTAAATTTTGAGTGGTACCGGCTTGGCAGGTCGTCTGGCGGACCCTCTCTTAAGGAGAATAGTTTCATCTAAATATTGCATCGTTATAACAATATGATGAGATTGGTTGGGGTGTGCGTGGATCCCAAGTGATCATGCCAAGATAATGAGATTAAATATGATACTTTATGTGAAGTCTTGTTAATTTCGAGAGATAACTTTCTTTTAATTGACAGCGATAAACAATTAATATAATCAACAGACATAAGAATCACTGCGAATTAATTATGATAGCTCTAGTTGACAAGGAAAGTTTTCTTTTTTTTCTAAAACTTTCAGTCTTCGAATAGAACTTAAATATTTTTGCAATCAATGTGCTAAATTGAAAATCAATTTTTTGATCCTACAGACTAATAATCTCATAAATGAGATAAAATCTCGCCAAGCTTCCAGATAAGCATCGATTGAAATAGAACGTATATCCAACTGAGAAATTGCATCAAAAAGTTTTAAAACTAAAATATATAAATTTTTTTTATTTCATTTTTGACTGAATGTTAAAACATTCGTCTTCGTTTTGTTTTTCTTCTTTCAACTTTATTCAACAAAACAACGATAGAAAATGATAATAATCTTAATTGATGTTATCCAGTGTTTTGTATATTTATTCATTGTCAACATTGGTAGTAAGTAATCCTAAAATCGAAAAAAATATATATGAAAAAAAAATTCCTAAAGACAAAAACAAATCCAAACCTTTAAATGAAGGTACTCGAACAAATGTGACCAATGTATAGAGTTTATGTGGTGAATCTTCATCTTCATTACGTTGACGAGCTAATCGTACTCGAACACGATATGGAACATGACTAGAATAAATCGAATTTTAAGTAAATAAAGAAAGATAATGAATTACTAACTTGATTCCTTGTGACCAAACTTCCTTATTTAATTTTGAATCAATACGAACATCAGGTGTTTTCATCATTTTTTCAGCGAATTTTTTCAATTCTTTAATTGCTCGTGGTGCACGTTTTTTAAATGCTCTATTAAAAATTATTCAATGAAATTTGTATTTATAAAAAATATAGCAAAACATACATGCCATGTAATCGTTTATGTAAATTAACAGAATATTCCCGAGTAACAACTTCATTTGTAATTTGTTTTTTTTTGCTACCACTTTCACCTTTCTTAGTTTTTGTATTCGACATTGTTAGATTAGATGTTTAATCTAGAAATAGTTTGGAACCCAAGAAATTCTTTATTTTGTTTTTTTAGGAGCGGGAAAAAAATTCATGTTAAGACGAACAATAAACCAGATAGATAAGCAAGCAACAACAAAAAAACAAAGACCGAACATGTGAAAGTAAAATAACAAGACAAAGAAGAATTCGATCGATTAGGCTGACAAAAAGAAGTTAATAATAAATATACATAGGAAACTCGAAGAAAAAATGCAATGTGTTGTTAAAGAATTAATAAGTAAAATGAAACCTATTTTTGCTTATTTATTATTGTTATTTTCACTCAACAGATAATTACGATCATTGTTCACGGAATTCGATGTTGTGTCTAATGGCAAAAGCACATCATTACTAAATAAAAACAAAAGTCAAAATTTATTTTTTTGTCTAAAGCATAAGTTAATAAACTTTATTTCACAAAATAATAACACTCATTGTTGATTTTCGTTTACGTTAAATCCTCTCTTCTTCTTCATCAGTTCTTCATTATTTCACGGTGTCGTCATCAGATTAGTATTATAGTTTAATTGAGAATTTTTCGAGAGAAGGACAGACCTAATACTGGTATCGACTATGAAAAACTCTGATCGATTCCAAACTAGTGTTCTACAGTTGGGATAGGTACTCGACACTGAGCCTAGGTATCAGATTATGCCAGGACTCGATCCAGCAATTAATGAGACCTCAATGTCTCAAAATATGATTACTTTTTTCAAGCTGTTAATCTATATAAAAGCAAAGGAGTGGAAAATTTGAGTAATTTCTTGTAAATGAGAACAGGAGACAGAGCCGGAAAGCAATATTGTTTTACTAAAAGAATTCATTTTTAATGGAAATTTATCTACATATGATGATAAACCATACAACGAAGTGATTGAATACGTAGACAGGAAAATGATTTATCAAAAAAAGATGAATATGTATTATCGTAATGGAAAAAGCATTCATGCATGTGTCCACAATTATGACGTTTGGCACTTAAGCTACGTTCCATTCTACCGTCATGACCAATAAGTAAACGTATGCTTAATGAGATTCATCAGATTTTAGAAGTAGAAAGACATCAAGTGAATCCTGAATCATTTGGTTTTTTGTAAAATTTGAGATGATATCTTGTTTTTGTTGCTGTTTATGAAAGAAACTAAATGGTATACTTTTTCATATAAAATAAAAGTTTGAAAATATGACTGAAAATATCTGCCCGATATCAATTAGCTCCAGTCCTGGGTCGATTGCAAAAATTCGTACCCATGCATGATATTATTGAAAATTAAAAATATTAAAAGTCCATTTTTTTCTTTTCAACTGTTGGACTTGATTGGTTTTTTCAGAAGATACACCGTTAAAACCTCTACCAGAACTGAATCAGACTTATTTCTATAAAAAAAATCAAATGAAAGATACTTAAACATGTAGAAATCGAAATATTTTGTTTATAGAATTCAACATATTTTAAGTAATGCTATAGACAACGAAATAAATGTGAAAATGCTTTTTGAGTACGTCATCTTTTTCATATTATGAGACTGTCCGAAATTCGAACATTTTAAAAACTTCACTTGAGAATAATCTGAATTCACCATTTTGTACTTTTTCTTCGTTCAGGTGTTATTAAATAAGCGTTTTTCCAACAAGAATATAAGGATACAAAAATTATTATCAAGTTTGCAAAGATAAAGACTTCAGAAAACTAAAATCCTAGTTTTTCAACATTTAGAACACTTAAATATAATTTTGTCTAGACATTATAAACTGATAGAGCAAACCATTATCTGCAAAATGTGATATCACTAAGTTCTTTGCAACGTTTTTTTTTTTGACTGAGATACAGCGACTTGATTGAAAGTCAGCAGGTGGTTTTTTTTAAAGGAAATCGGACCAGCTACTTAAGAAATTTCTTTAAGATTGCTGTGTCTCAATTAAAAAATGTCACATAGAACTTGAAGACATATCATTTTGTAGAGATTTGTTTGATCTGTGGTTCTATGTGGTCGAAACAAACTTATACTTACGGTTTGCAAGTGCTGAAAAATTAATCTTTTGGTTCTCTGGAGCTCTTGTCTTTAAAAAGCTGATAATAATTTTTATTTCCTTGTATGCGTTTTAGAACCAATTTACTCACTATTTGGATTCTTTCTAACATTTGCAGTAGCGGAAAAGATTGAAAATAAACTATGTTGAATAATTTTGGTATTCACCGAATAATGGCAGACAAAGCTTTAAGACAGTTGTATTTTCGAGTTTTCTCCTCGATAGTAATAGCTAGAAGAAAGCTGAAAAAAGATTTGAATAGCTAAGACGATTTGGTATCAAGATGAGCGCGTCTGAAAAGTTCATCAAAATTTCTTAAATGAGGGTTTCTAGAAAATCGAGACTCCAAAAACCAGCAGCCTGCATACGATCGGAAGCTTTTTACAAATGATTCTATTGAATAGAGCAATGTGTGTTGTCTTCAAGCTCTCCACAACTTTACATCATTGAATTTAATTCAAGTTTAGACATATTCCAAAGCGTCAAATATAGCAAAATGATAGCGATTTTTCAAAGTAAAATAAAAATGCTTATGGTTTCATTTTTCAATCTAACGTAGTTCGATTATACAAAATCATGGAAAGCTCGAAGACAACAAGCATTACTGTACCGAATAAAATTGTTTTAGAAAAGATTCTGGTTCGATTCAGGAAGCTGGCTTTGGGATCTTGGTTTTCTAGAGATCCTCATTCAAGAAATTTTGATGACATTTTTAGACGCATCAATATTGATACTAAATTGTTTCAGGCAATCAAATCTTTGTTCAAATTTCTTCTAGCTATTACCATCGAGAAGAAAACTCGAATATACGACTGCCGTAAAATTTTGTCTCTCATTATATATGTCCTACCCAATAATTCTTATATCAATGAACTCTCATTTATTTATACCGACGCTGGTGATAACTTCTTTTTCATTTCAGCCATGGCTAATTAACATCTTATTCTTTAATTCAACTGTCAATTCATCAACTAGACACTCAATCAATTGGGTACTGAAACAAATTTGTTTTCTTCTAGTTTAGTTCGATTAATAGTTTGAAATTTCCCAGTTCTTGTCCTATTTCTAACATTTTAGTTAATGAACAAAATCATATCTACTTTACCAACTGTTAAACTATAATGTTGTTTTCAAAGCATACCTCATATTACCAAACTGCTGCTGCTGCTGCTGTTGTTGTTGTTGTTGTTGTTGTTGCAAACCACCAAGTAATACACTATTCACTTGATAATGAACTCCATCACCTCGACTATTTAATCAAATTTTTCAAAATTCAAACTTTAGAAAAAAATCAAATCTTACGTTGTCCATATGGGTATAATTGCGGTTAGAAATATTTTTCCAAATATTTCTTGAAAATTTTGTTTGCATCCTATATTAAATCCATCTTTCTGTGGTCCATCAGAAAATATTGGTGCTCGGAATGATTCTAATTATATCAAAGCGATTAACATATTTAAAAAATTATTTCTTTGTTTACCAAGTGTAGTTCGATTTTTTCCAGTTAAATATAAATGATAAAAAAATAATGATGATACACTAATAGCAAACATAATTGACGCAAAAAAGAGAAAAAGTAAATGGAATTTTCCACCTGGTGATGCTGAATTGTTCACATCCTGAAAATAAAACAACGAATGGTTTCTTTATAATGAAGTAATATGTAGGATACCTTGTGAGCATTAGTAATTCCCTGAAGCCAATTTGAAAAACAAAAATCAATATATAAAGCAGCCAGAAAAAAAATTCAAGCATTAAAATTACCTGCCAAAAAAGAATAAAATATTCTAATGATGTTGCTGCAACATAAGTACAAAATACTAAAGCCCAACCAAGAAATAAAATAAAAAATTTATAATTTGCATAGGAAACACAACTATTTGTCCTGAAAAAGTAAAAAAAAAACAAATTAAATGTTTTGAATTTTTATTCAAAAAAGAAACTACCATGGACAATGATGATCATATCGAAGAACGCATTTTCCACATAGAGAACAATGATGAGCTCGATCAGGCTTTATGCATCGACATAAAAAACAGTAACGAATACCTGGAATGTTTTTTAATAAATAGATTAATTGAATATTAAATTTATTAATTAAACCTACTTCCATCAAAATGTCGAGTTAATACCGGTAAATCTCCTCGACGAGAAAAACGAAGAAGAGACGTACGTCGTTCATCTAATGTTTGTGCTGTTGCTATACGTTCACCTTCTGCTTCACCAACAAAGAACTATAAAAAAGAAAATTGAATAATAAAATAAAATTCTTCGAAATAAAGTTACATCAGTAGGCGGTCCAACTAAAGGTTTAAATATTGTTTGATAATAAGACCATAAGAAGAGAAATAATAACGGATGATAAATAAATAAATATATAACTAAATATAAACAGAAGCATTTTAAATTCATGTATTGATTTCGATAACTTTGTTTTATTGAAAAGGCTAGTAGTTATTTACGGTGAAAGCGATCACCAAGTTTAGTGAAACGTAATAGTTGAGTATGAAGAGTTTCAATTGAATCAACTTTTTCGTGAATAGAAATTTATTACATAGCATGCATAACTTGATACGTTCGTTCGACTCTACATCAATCAATTTTTTTTCATCTGTCTTACCTTTTTTTGGAACATTGTCAATAGTTACTAGCAAAAAAAATACTAAATTACAATTTTCTACTTAAAATTCAAACTTACAAATACACATTTGTACAACATATGCATAATAGGACCATGCGACAATGGCAAGAATAAAAACTACCGGAATACTTTTTAATGCTTCAAAACAGCACATACGAGATTGTCGTAGACTCATTGGATAACCTATTGATACATTAAAAAAGAAAAGTATTATTTTTCTTGAATTCACAGATTTATTGAAGTGAAAAAAACCACACATGTGGGATTAATACAGGACAAATATCATTTAAAGAAAATTAGTGAATTTGCGACACTTACGGCACCTTATCATTCTCGAAATGAACGTAGAAGAAAATGCTTGTGAATCTTGTATATGGTGCTGACTCCCCAATAAATTGTCATTTGACTAACAGCAAAAGCATAGAGGAAAAATCAATTCTCTAGCTCATACAAATTAATTATTCGAATCTTTTTATATACTTACTTCTTGATTCGATGAAAGCAAAGGTTCTAAAACAATATCTTCATTCTGAAAACAACAAAACACAATTTTATATTTTGAGAAAGTTTCGTTCTTTTTTATTCTTTCACCTCGTCAACTAATTTAGATAGAATATCGTTTGAAGCAGAATGTTTATTCATCAAACGTTGGTTTCATGCATCGAATACAAAACTCGTTGTAAATATAAATAATTTTATCTAAAAATTGAGTGTAAATATCATATTTGATAAAAGTTTGATGAACATATGTTTAGCCATTACACTATAGATGATAAGAATCTATTTGATAAACAATATTTCTTTGGACTAACGCTTGGTTTTACCATTTTTAAACCTGAAACTAAGATTTAAGTAAATAAATAAGTAAAATTGACAATTGGTCGTGAAAAGTTTAGAAAGAAGAACTGGAGAGCATAAAAAAAGAAAAAAAAGTTATTAGGAAAAAGATCCGATATAGATGTCGTTAGTAACAAGTACTTTTTGAAAGAACGAGGCCCATAAGAATAAGAACGCAGTTCCGCTTTTCTTTATTTTCAACGAATAATCTAATTGAGACATTTATAGAATAAAAGATCGTAAGTTCATGGTTATTTGATTCTATCATAGCTGTGAATAGGATCTATCTTCATGACATAATAAAAAATCCGTTAGTTAGCGATAGTCACTAGTAATACGAGCATTCGTTCGATAGAAAACAAACAAAGATGAAGAGAGATTCAAAGTTATTTTGATAACTCTTTGTTCGGGTTATAGTTTCATGTAAGAGCCATTCATTTAAAACAATGTTTCGGATCTGCTAGACCATATATAAATAATCAATTGCTTACATTTTGAATTTGAAATGCCTATGAGGAAAGAATTTGCCATTTTAATTATTGCGTTAATGAAACTTTCTTCACACTTAGTTCTCTTGGCACTCTATGAAGCTTCTCAAATGCTATAAAATAAACTATTTTTACAGTCTAAAAACGTTAGCCACATAACAAAACCCTATGTTCACCATTCGTGAAGTCCGATAATCCAAATTCTTCGACTAATATTGCAAGGTTTTCATGCACAATAACATAAAAGAAACTTTAAAAAAATATCATATTTGGAATGCATAGGCAGCGGAGCAAAGTAAATTTAGGGGAGGCTCAAAAAATAAATAAAAAATTGGAATACGAGCGTTGAAAGGTACTAAGTAATTTATGGAAGTCTTTACATTTTCCTCGAGAATCCATAGAAGTA
>CAJNSZ010000363.1:6911-106265 GCA_905329745.1 Rotaria sp. Silwood2 | reverse complement strand
CAGGTAATCCAAAAGTTCTTTCACGTCAACCATTATGGAATCATTTATTAACATATTATAAAGAACAACATGTACTTGTTGAAGGTCCATTAAATAATCTTAAAGAAAGTGCTATACAATTTTCGAAACCAAAAAAACTTCTTAATCCAACTAATCCTGGTGGTCGATTTAT
Organism: Rotaria sp. Silwood2; assembly: GCA_905329745.1. Taxonomy (NCBI): domain Eukaryota; kingdom Metazoa; phylum Rotifera; class Eurotatoria; order Philodinida; family Philodinidae; genus Rotaria; species Rotaria sp. Silwood2. The sequence continues at coordinate 106,093 of CAJNSZ010000363.1, read as the reverse complement.
GTCAAATGCTATGTTTTCTGGTTTGTTTTTTCTCTTCATAAAAAAAAAAAAAAAAAAAAGTAGAAAAGAATTTATTTATTTTTTTTTCATAGCTAAAGAAGCATTAATTCCTGGATCAATCTATGATAGAACAGCTACAATGAGTGATAAACGTCAAATGAATGGACCATTGTATGGAAACAATATTAATTCAAATCTACGTGCTCATGATCCATTAAGTTATATTGATACCGGATCAATGGTTGGTATGTCACAACCACCAAATGGACTTAATTTACCAATGCCACATCAAATGATGATGACTACTATGCCAATGTCATATATGAGTGGACCACCACCATTTAATCCTATGATGAATGGTAAATTTAAAAAGAAAATTTTCGTACAGGTAATAATTTTCTTTTTTTCATTATAATTTAGATCGACAAATGAATAATCAAACGGCAATGGCTCGAGGTGCTCGAGGAGGCGGTGGAAGAGTCAAAAATCCATCTAAACCACCACGATTTTCGAAAAATAATGCAACACAATCACAGGTATTCATTTTGTTTAATGAAATAAAATTTATAATGACAAAACAAAAATATTTTTTATAGGATAATTCAAGTTTTACACAAGGTGGTACAATAAGTCAACCATATCCAGTATCACAAAGTGGTCTTATGTCTCAACATGCATATGGTTTTTCACAGCAAGACTTTTCTCAACCGGTAATTATTTATTCATAATTTGAACGAAGAATATCTTTAAGTCTATTGATTCAATAATAATTATTGCTCCTTAAATACTTTCAAAATAATGTTTTGGATAAATTTTTCTTATTGAATTCTGAGTTCCAAGATGATGATTATCAAACCTTTTGTATAAAATTCAAAATGTACAAAAAATTGAATTTTAATTATTTCAAAAAACTCTTTAATCATTTAATTGAAGACTAATGAATAGTTCAATTAAATATTTTTACATACAAAACAAAAATATAATTTTCGTTATTTTCTCAAACTTGACAGAAAAATACAGTAGTCTATTGAATGTTTTTCTAATATGTCTGTTACATATAACTTTTTATTTTGACTTAGGATATGTATGATGTATATCAACCTTCTCAAAATGAACATCATCAATTATTATCTCAAGATTCAACTTATGCTGATCCAGCAGCTTTTATAAATTCTCAAGTATCAAGTAATACAAGTATTAATCCAAATAATAGAAGTGGTCATTCACATTTTTGATTGCAATAAAACAATCAATAATGATGAAAAGCTTTATTTCAAATATATATGCATTCATCAGTTCAAATGATCGAAATTATGTCTATTCACAAAGATGAAATATGTGGCAAAGAATACAAACTTCTAAAAAAAAAAAAAAGAATAACACATCGTTTAATATAACAAGACACTGTAATAGATTACACATGAATTTGTTTGATCGTGTATTAATCATTTATTTTTTTTTTGATTCATTAAGTAAAACAAGAATTTTTGAACTTTTCCATTTATTCTAGATGACTACTATATCTAAAACAATAGATGAATGTGCTATTTGTAATGAAGAATCTACCAAACTATATCAATGTTGTTCGAATGAAAATGATCGAATTTGTGATTTATGTTGGTCGAAAATAATTTCATCAGTTATTAAGAGTGGTAAAATAGGTTTATTATTTACTGAAAAATTACCTTGTGATTTTTGTCATGAACCAATTAAACGTGATTGTCTTCCAGAAGAAATTCAAACTCGTATTAATAGTATTCTTTCAACAATACCGAAAACAAAAAATCCAAAATTTATTGAGGAATTTAATTATTCATATAATAATTCAAATGAATTACATCATTGTTTAACAAATGAAAAATTTGTTTTTCTTACACAACGTCATTATAATTTACTTGGTAGTTGTATAGATACATATATTCAATCATTAATAAAATCTGATCCATGGAATTATGAAGAAATATGGTTACCTATTAAAGATGAACCTACAAATGATCATCATGATCAAGTTAATATATTTACTTCAAATGATTTTAAAACAAATGAAAATGGATGTTTAATATTAATTCAAGGTTCAGGTGTTGTACGTCCAGGGCAATGGGCACGTTCATGTTGTATTAATGAATCTCTCGATATAGGAAGTATGTTATAATTAACAATTCATATTATGTGACTACGGAATCCTAAAAATTGCACACGATATTTTAAAAAAAACTTCATATTGATATTTCGAATGGTGATAAAAATTCAAACAGATCGGAAATTGAAACAAAGATGATTTGCAGTAAATTTAATTGAAAGATTGCTAAGAAAGTACAGCGTAAAATCCATCAATTCAATAGTTGAATGTAAAAAAATTTTTTTTTTTGAGTATCTTTAAATGACTCTATCCTTTTTACATTAAGATACTAATGAAGGAAGTTCTTCAATGGATTAATTGTTTTTTGAGTTGGAATTATCTGTATCATGTAGATTCTCATGAACAATGAATATCTTGAAAAGAGTTCAGTTCTTTAGCTTATTGCTGTAGAGATAATATACATGTTTACAATATTGTTTAACTCAATGCGGTGCTTCTCCTCACGAGGGAACCTTCTCAGGTGCCCCTCGCCGATTTCAATGAAACTTCGTCATAGATACTATACAATGCCATAGTAAAAGCCCTAAAAGGATTTGAGTGCGAATCGCTTCCTTCAAAAGTTATGGCCATTTTACTGAATTTTCGAGCCATTCCTAGATATTTATCGAACAAATCAAATTATCGAATTTCGACCTGCAATTTTGTCTATAGGTAGGTCTAATGACCCTGAGAATATTCTGAAAGTTTCAGCTAAAAAGAATGTTCCTTTCTCGAAAGATTGAGTTTTCGAAAAATAGTCGCTTGTCACAGATAGATCACAAAAACCGAGTTCACTTGAAAACTCAATATTTCGAGAAAGGAACATTCTTTTTAGCTGAAACTTTCAGAATTTTCTAAAGGTCATTAGACCTACCTATGGACAAAATTGCAGGTCGAAATTCGATAATTTGATTTGTTCGATAAATATCTAGGAATAGATCGAAAATTCAGTAAAATGGCCATAACTTTTGAAGGAAGCGATTCGCACTCAAACTCTTTTAGGGTTTTTACTATAGCATTATATACTATCTATGGACAAAGTTTCATTGAAATCGGCGGGGGGCACCTGAGAAGGTTCCCTCGTCAGGAAAACTGATCTTTGAATTTCAACTTCAAATTTTGTACAGAGACACACTTTAATATGAATAGTTTCTAGTAACAGTTTCAGTTCATTGGGGAAAGAGCGTAGTTCTAAGTATTTCAGAAATATCTGGAAATACACTTTTCCTCCTTGGTCCCAACTCAAAAGCTATCAATCAATTGTGGACACGCTCCTCGTAAGATTAAACACTTTAGTTCACGAATGATAATTTTTCTTCTTTGAGACTCATATTATTATATTATCGATCGAATACAAGTGTTCTAAAGAATAATTTCTTTCTTTCTTTCTTTCTCAGGTATGTTTCCTTACATGGATAAAGCCAAAGAACATAATTTATCTGTAATAATTCTGAATCCAAATCAAACAAGTTATGTTGTTGAAAAATCAAACGATACTGAAGATACAGTTTCAGTTAACAAGGAAGAAATTGTGGCTGGCGAAAGTACAAATTCTACTAATGAACAACAGAATACTGCCGATGTAAATACAACTTCTACTGACAAGGAAGTCAATGCTACTAATGAACAAATTCCTACTGTTAATGAAGACAAAGACAAAAAAGAAGAAAAATCTGATGATAATGATGTTGTTTCTTTTTATTTATCTTCGGATCCACTTCCACGTCCATTAACACAAAAAATTCCAAATTTATCAACAAGTCGGGAACATGTTCTTTATGTTTACGATCATATTATAACACAATCTCCAGCAAAAAAATTTTATATTGTTGCACATTCTGCAGGCGGTGATTGTTTAATGTATTTATTACGTAAACGTCAAGATAATATTTTACCAAATCTTGCTAAAATAGCCTTTACTGATTCAGTTCATTCGTTATTACCATTAGATTCGTCTGAAATTAAAACTTTTTTTAAAGCCAATGCTTTACATTTTGTTGCTAGTGATGAACCAATGGGAACATTAATTGATTATGTATATGATTTTTCTCAAAGACCAGCTTGTCAAGAAGTATCAGCTGGACATCCAAAACATGAATATACATCAGGATATAGTGTTCAGGGAGTTTTTCAATTTTTCTTTCCTCCAGATGATACTACTGATGAAAATATAGATAGAATAAAATTATAAATAATTAATATTTGTTTTATATACTTCTGCTTGTTGCATTTTAGATAGCTAATGTTTGGCAAAAAAGCATCGATACCAGGTAGAACGAAAAGCTTATCTTTTTTCTTCTGTAAAAAAAAAAAAAATAATTTTTTCTTAACTTATCTATGAAAGAACAAGCGAAAGCTCATACTCGAGAATTAAGAAAAACTGATCGAGAATTAGTACGTGATCGGCATAGACTCGAAACTGAAGAACAACGAATAGTAAATTTGTTTTTTGTTTTATTTTTATTTAAATTGAACTCTAATTCATCTTTTTTGAGATAAACGAAATTCGAAAAAATGCCTCGACTGGAAACAAAAAAGTAAAAACAAAAAAAAATATTTTGGCTTTAAAATCCAAAATTTCTTTTTTTTATTGTGTAGGCAGTGGAAATTTTAGCTAAACAGATTGTTAAAATTCGAAATCAAAAAGCTCAATCGTTTCAAGCATCAGGACAAATACAAGGTTTAGCCACACAAAATACAATGATGGCATCAAATATACGAATGGCTAATGCAATGCAGGTTAGTTCGTTATAGATATGTGTAGGGTAAAATTTTTCCATATCTTGTGCTAAAAGCTTGTCATGTATCGGTTCGTGTCTGATACCAACTTGACAAACTGTACTGTAACTGAGAAACATTTTCTAGCCTGTACCTTGCAAATTTTTAGTTCGTTGATTCGTTTATCTTTTCAAAAATACATTGAACTACATTTTAGGCAACAGCAAAAACAATGACTAAAATGAATAAAGTTATGAATCCGGCACAAATGTCAAAAATTACTCAACAATTTACTCAAGAACATACAAAATTGGGTATAAAGGAAGAAATGAGTATGTAGAAAACTTTTTTTTAATTTTAATTTTTCTAATGGATAATTATTTATTTAGTGGGAGAAACATTAGATGCAGCATTCGGAGAAGAAGGTGATTCAGAAGAAGAAGATGCTATTGTTAATCAAGTACTTGATGAAATTGGCATTTCATTTAATGAAAAAGTTAGTTTTTGTTCTTTTTTTTTTTTTATTTATAAAGATATATTTATTTAGATGGCTGTTGCACCACGTGTTCCAGCAGCTGCATCTAATATGGTATCAAATCGACGACAAGCACATGATGAAGATGCCGAAATTGAACGAATGTTAGCGAATCTCAAATCATAATTATATATTTTTTTCGTTTTTCATTCTCAGATAGAGACAATATTTATATCTCTAATGAAATTATGTAGAGTCTTTAATATATCGTCTTCAGTTATCTCGTTTTCTTTGGATTGCTTGCTCCGGTTAACAGATCGACTTGTACATAAAGGTCATTTTCTTTTTGGAAGTTTTCACATGTTATCCATCTATTTAATAAACTTTCTTTTATTTAAGTATGAATAACACTTGAGATTTTTTTTTCTTCTAATTACTTGAATTTCAAACAAAAACAAAAATTATTTAGTGTACACACACACGCACACAAATTTATTTTATGCTTATTTTTGTTTCGAACGAAAATCAATAAGATTATTCATTAAATTATGATAACGTTGATCTTTTGTTTTTGCATATGTTTGATTAAATTCTCGTAATTTTTCTACAGCATTTTTTCGTTTATTTGCTTGATGATAATTAGCAAATTTTTCACGAAATTCAGGACTAAATTTAACAAAATGATCAACAAAATCACAATATGTTTCACGTTTTAATGATTCATTCATTAAACGAGTATATTCTTCAAAATCGATTGATTGCATCATTGGTATATTAAAATTTGTACTAATATTTGTGCATGAACTTCTTGTTGTTATTATTGAAGAACTTTTAAAAGTACTTGTTGATGTTAAAGGACGACTTTGATTAAAATTAGATCTTGATCGTGCTATTGATTCATCAAGTAATTTTTGTGAAGCATTTAAAACTTTAAAAGTACGTTGTTCAACTTTTGTCATTGGTTCTGGTCGCGAATTTAATGTTATAAGTGATGGGAAACTACTCATGTGAAGATTTCTTGTTGATCCATGACGTTCTTTACGTTTTTCATATCGATCTTTTTCTTTTTTTAAAGCTTCACGAAAATGTTTGTCATACCGATACCAAGTTTCATGTCGTTTTCGATTTAATTGTAAAAATGTTTCCATATGACGCTCATGATTTAAACGTATTTTATTTCGATCATGATCAATAGACAAAAATTGATTTTCTAAAAAATTTTTTTCAAGTTTTTTTCTTCGTATTATTGCTTCAGATAAATTTGATGATGTTGATCGTGGAAACATTTTCAAGGAATAGTAGTTGGACAAATGCACATAGAGATTTTTAATTGAATAAATATATAAATTTGTCTTTATTATATATATTTTGTTGTTTCGATATAGAAATAATATGAAACCTTAGTTTATCTTTTATATGAATTAAAAATGACAGGTTTCATTTTTTATGCATAAAATAAAAAGAAAAAAGTAATGTTGATGAATCACTATTTAGATATTATTTTAATTATATTTTTTTTCTTGATTATATTGTTGTTGACAACGACCAAAAGACTATGGTATGATGAAGAAAAAAGAAAGAAATTGAGATGTTGTTAAAGAATAGAAGAGAAAAAAGAATTTCAAGAACATCGTTCAATTTCCTTTGTATAAAACATGATGAGAGTAATGAGTAAATGTCTAAATAATTTCAATGAATTAGAATCTAACAATTAAACTTGAACAATAGATTTCTGCAGAATAAACTTTCATATTTGCTTTATCTAAGAAAAGTCCGAGACTAATGAAAAATATAGTAGATAAGTTGTTCTTATAGATAACTATATAATTTTTAAATGAAGAGTTGATTGATGATGGTGATATAGCGTGTGGGTCGAAAGTGTTGACACAAAATGTTTTCAATGAGTCAAAGCAATGTGCTACGAACAGAATTTTGTGCTCGCTCCGAATATGCGCTTTGAAATTTTGTTTCATTGTTCTTCGAGACCCGGAAGATATTTTTTTAGAACCTAAAAACATGAGTTTGGACGGAGTGTGACAGTAGAAGTTTCTCATGCAAATATTGAGTGCGAGAAAAATTGTGGCATTCTTTGTCTTGCATGTAACTGCGTTCAAGAACATGACAAAACGTTAATCTTTTTTTTTTTTTTGGAACGATATATCATTGAATATTCTACTCGAATCGCAAGATCACATCATTCTGGATATTTTCGAAATTTTAATAGACTACTAACATTGAACATGTGTGTCATCGTGTTATTTCCTACAAGGAAGAATCGGAAAAGTCTATCTTTTGATTGAACACTAAGTTCATTTTTAATCAAATTACTGTTAGACAAAGTGAACTGTCCCTAGAACTGTGAAAATTAAAACGCTCATCATTCTACAAATACTTCCTACAAGATCAGCATTGATTCCTCCTCAATGTATATTCGTCATCTTCAGTTGAAAATTAACAAAGACATTTTTTCACTTGTATTCTCGAGATGAATATAAGTAATAATTCTCATGCTTTGAAGACTACACTAGGTCTCTGATTAGCTCCAAACATTATAGCCAAAACGAATGAACAAAGTTCAACACTTGTCGGCGTTCTCGTATTTTCCTTGTAGATAATAACACGATGATATACATGATCCGTATTAACAGTCTATTAAAATTTCGAAACAGCTATAAATATTTGGTCTTGTGATCCGAGTAGAATATGCAATGGCGTATCTTTTGAAAGGAAAGATCAATGTTTTATCATGTTTCTGAATACAGTTACATGCGTAACAAAGAAAGTCACAATACCTTTCCTACAACATATACACATACTCATTTAGGCTTATCTAAAAGTATCTCAAACAAGCCAAAAACCAATGGATAATGATCAGAACATTGGGCTCTCTTTGGATGCAGGATTAGAAATATTCTATCTATGTTTATGCGACAGTAGTGAAGAAGTATTGAAAAGGTCCTAAAAATCAGAATGAATGATGAGTCAATAGGTACTTGCCAGCTTCTATAAATCTCTTTTCCATAGTGCTGAAAACTATCGAAATCGTTCGTTTGGTCCAGCAGATACTTTCTTACAAAATGTTATATCGAATACTAAAAAAATTATTGAAATAATATATTTTTTGCAGAGAAACTTCTACTCTACAAGTTGATAGATTAATAAAGGTTCCAACTTTTACTTTCGAATTACAATAGTGAAACCCAAAAATATGTATGGACAAATTTTCTGTTCAAACTATTATTGTGGGTCTTTCATAGATTTCCTCACTAGTTTCGAACAAAAATTGAGATAAAAGTTCGAAGCCTACATTCAGAACAAGCACAAAATTCTGTTTCGAACCCATACCTTTGACGCATTGAACAAACTTTCAAGAGAACTGAAAATAAATAAACGTTTTGTCCCAAAAGTTCCAGTTCACTAGTTTATTACGTCGTAAAAATCCAAACTACCTGACATAAGCAACAAATAGATTTCGTCATCAAAAGATGCAGTTTGTTTCTTAGTTAAAATTTAAAAAAACTTCAACTTCATGTAAAAGAATTATGTGGAAATAGACAAGAAAATCCTATATGGATATCATTTCGGACAAGTTTTCCATGATAGCTTGTTTGATTTTAAAAAGAATTTCCATTTTAATCTGTTATGCCATGGATTTTGTTTTCATGCAGCTTGTTGTAGTAGTACGGTCGCTTTAGATAGATTTTTTAATTTTTGCTAACTTGCGAGTGTAGCTAAGATATTTGAAATGTACAGAGAAGATTAAACGAATGAGAGAAAAAGAAGCATTAGTACAGTAAAGCTGTTTTAACACATCAACCCAGGTCGATGATTCCCGGTGCAGGATCCCGCAGGAAACGGCGAATTTTGCCACGATGCCCTGCTATTTCCTTCCCGAAACTCACAGAAACCGGTCGGAAGTATACGCGGAAGATGGACGCAGTATTCCGGCGGAACGCACCCGTCACCGGAAACTTCAAGGAAATTTCCCGTATCCTGCTGGAAACTCGCTGGAACGGCCCCGTATCAGCCAAAAAATATCCGGAAAACATTCGTATCCCTTACACAACAAACACGAATTGAAGGATCTATTATGAATTCGTTAGCATTTTTGAAACCACTTCTCTTCTATGGAATTTCAATCCATTAAGCAGAACCCCATTCGCATGATGGATTCTCCGAGAAATTTTCAAGGATTTTTGCGACTATTTTCATTGATACGATTTTAAACCGATAGACTCTGTGTTCAATGGAGTAATGCACTTCAGAGTGTCTCCTTTTATAGAGTTCAAAATTGTGATACTATGCGGTGCATTCGTAATATGTAGAGGCTTACCAAACCAACTTTCTGCAATTCCAAATATGAGATTTGTGTGGATTTGGATAAGTGTTGAAGGAATTTGAGTGTTTTGGCTTGGGTTTTACTAGATCGGTCCTTGATTTCGTTAGCAAATTTGCATCAAATCGTATCAGGGAGAATGAATTCGAGTGGTCTATTAGTTTTCCTAAACCTTCTACTTGTTTTTTTCAATACAGACAAGACTTTCGAGAACGAAGTCATTTTTCGTATTGTTTGACGAATGTCCTCAGCGTGGGCGAATAGGAGTGTTGCCTGTTCGTCTGAATTCTCCACTAGATTTGCCGAAGATCTCTCGTATAGCACTCGCTTCTAAATGAGAAATCAAGGATAACATTCTGAGAAGCGGAAAGCAGATTCGGTTTCGCTATCCGTAGTGTCTTCAGTGAAAATTTATAAAAAAAATTGTTAGCGTTCCAAAAAACTCTTCCGTTGATGAAAAATTATGTGCAAATTTTGCAAAACGGACAAAAGCTTCGGATTTGTCGACTCGGATTACCTTCGGTAGAAGTTTACTAGTCAAACCCAGGTAAAATCGCGTGAAATTCCGATCAAATGCAGTGGAATCTTAGCCGAGTACGGTAAAACCCGCATGTGAATCCAGTCATGTCCAAAAGAAAGAATTGGATTTTGATTTGACTACAATTCGATTATTGTGCAGTCCTAGTTAAATGATGCTCTGATGATTGTATTGGAAATTCTGAGTTCTAAAGGGAAGATATTCTCTTTCTTGAGGAAGCTTTAAGATCTTCATTGCTAGGATTTTTTGACGGCGGACTGGTCTAAGCTAAATTAGATTTTTTTCCATTTGGATTAAAAAGGGATTTAAAGTCTCAAATCCTAAATTTTTACCTGGGCAGGAGGGTAAACGTACGTGTAGGCATGGTCATGCACGTAGCAGAGTAATTAGGTGCCGTAATTATTTAATAACTTACATCCGGCTTTGTATCAACACTTTAAAGATTTTCAGAAAATTTCTAATCCAACTTATTCGTACTGGTGTTGCGACGCGAACGAGCTGATCTACAGGGCATTAGACATATATATAGGGTAGAGAGTGTCCGCAGGTGAATAATCCGTCCGCGGTGTCTGACTTATCAAGGTCTATTCAAGAAGGTTCTTATGACTCATTAAAGGTTATGCAACGGGGGACTTATGACTTGTCAAGACCTATGCATGAAGCGTACTTATAGATCTTCCAGGGCTATTCTGAGATATACCTATGACTCATCAGCGCCTCTCCAAGGAAGGTAGGCATAGGCCTTCAAGAGCTCTCCAGAGAGGTACCTATGACTTTTCGTAGACTACTGAGATAGGGTACTCTTAAGTTTTCAAGGATTATGCGGAGGACGCCTTATGTCTCCAGTCGAGGGAGAATGGATGCTCATCGAAGAACCGATTTAGAACATGAATTAATGAAGATGAAAGTATATAGCCTCATCGATCTCGTGATATTTTGGAAGAAAAGTTATCAGAATATGGTAAGATGGTTAAAATACTGTATTGACGAATCCCTTGATAGTTAGTATTGATTGGAAGGTTTTTATTTAGCACTTCGGTTGAAAATTGGGAATTAAGTGATTACCGTTAAGTAAGTACCATTGAGTTTGATATTTTTTGGAACTCATATCAATTTTGGAAGAAAATAGTGAGTGTCAGTTTTGAATGATTGCTTTGGCGACTCCTTCATTAGTACTTAGATCATTTTGGAACATAGTAGGTTGGGTCTAAATATGATGGTTTTTTGTTTTTAATGTAGCAAAAGAATGTTACTGAAGAAGTTAATTAATAGGATGGGGTTCTTTTTGATCCAAAAGAGTCAGGACGGAATGGATCATACAGACGGATCTAGAAGTTGGAACTCATTGAATATCAAGTTTAGACAATACTCAGCAGTATATATCAAAATTCTTTGAAAGAAGTAACAGTGTTTGGTAGCTTACTGAGGATAAAACCAAAGTGTTTAGCAGACTAATATGATAGTTGAATCGAAGCAACGAACAGTAAAACTAGTTTTTCTGATTTCTATGACATTTGTCGTAGATATATTATCATTAGGAGACAAGAAGCTATACATTGAAGATGTATCTGGCAATAGAAATAAGTTTTTCTAGTATAACATGCTTTTTGAGTGAATCAGATTGTTAGATAAATATTTCGAGATGCGAAGTATTCTGGTATTTTTTAAAAACTCTAATGCAAAAGCATTTTAAAATAGTATTAAATTAATCCAATGCTAGTGGTAAGTCAGTACCGCTGATAAAAACTGTTATAATTTTGATTTATTCATTTATTTGACATTTTTTGGAAAGTAATTATTTTAAAAGCTCTCACAATATATTATAAATTCATAAAAGTCAAAGTTTGTGGGTTCCACACTTTGGCCTCGGAAGAGACCACACTGACAAGCTTTTTCTTGTAGAAAAGCCTTTCAAAATGTCTTTCTTTCGTAAAGTTCGGATAGAGTCTGTCAGGATTGATAAGTCCCTTGACGCAAGCTATCCATTGATTAAATTAGGTATCAGGAAGGCTTAGCTCTGCTATGATCAGAACACAGCGTTCAACTTTTAGGGGTATATAAGAGAAAAATCCTATGGATCCAACTTGCCCGAAAAACTGCACGCTGCATTCTTACAATAGCGGTGAAAAAACTTTCTGAAGTTTGATTACTCGAAATTTATATATCAATGATTAAGACGTGAAGGTATTGTTTCTCAGCTTCAGGATTATCAAACCATACTATTGTTCGCGTCGATGTGATTACAGCAGGGAATCAGTTTTTTTCTGAAAAAATAAAAACGAAGTATCACAGCATTTTCCATCGATGAGTTACTTAATCATTTAGTATTTATCAAATATGTTCTAAGTAAAAAAGCTAATTTCAATATTGATGATTAAGTGATCGCTAACATTTAATATTTTGTATGGTAATTATTTTAAGCCTAATATGAAACTAATGTGAATGGTGTACCCCACTGCCAATCTCCAGTTGGATTGATAATATTCGTTATCTCGAATATTACATGCAGAGAAGGACTGCTAACGCTCAGGTAAGTGGCTCGTGAGTCTGAGTTCTACACTGTTAATATGAATCCAATCCCTAAATAGCCCATGAGAAGTTATAAGTATCCCTGGATAGACCTTGCAGAAATATAGGTATCCTCCTGGGCAGGTCTTGAAGAGTCATAGGTACCCTCGGATGCCCCCTAAAAACATCTGAGTACTCTTCCTTGCTAGCCCTTAATAAGTCATAAGTGCCGCCTGGGCAGCCCTTGACGACCTGCAAGTACCCTTCCTGGATAGCCATTGAATAGTTATAAGTGTCTACCTGGATAGGTCTTCATGAGTCTTAGGTACCCTCTGAGTATCTTCCTCGGATAGCTGTGAAAAGTGAGAAATAGCAACCCATAAATTACTGCGGTGGGAAAGAACAGACCGCGAATCATATTCGGTCTTCGCATTCAGTTACTGGATCGGAGCTCTTCAACCGACTTGAAAACGGTTGGATCTGTGCTTCGTCATCGGAGCAGAAACGGTGGGATGCGGTCCGTATCCTGTCGTCCTGATAAGTCACAGGAAACGGAGATATGAACCGATATGGAAATCCTGCTTTCGGAATTTCTCGGAAATCCATCGGATCCGGCCATTTCCTGCCGTACATCTTCGACCTGGGATGATCTAGTGTACAACTTTGATCTATTGCAAACAAATCAACACCTAATAAACGTTTAGATTGAATTAAATAAAAATAAATTAATTTATACATTGGCATTTGTAGAATGTTTTCTTTATTTAAATATTTATTTCTATTGAGATAATATTCATATAATTCTTCAGTTGTTGGAGACATTTTTAATTCATTTGTACATGGACGTCTTTTTTGTCTAACTATACACTTAAGAGTTACGTATGAATGATGAAATTTGATTTGTTTACTATGAATCAACTACTTCAACCCCTTTTAATCTATCAATATCTCTGAACGAATTACTTTTTTTTGGTATATATTCTTTCAGTACTTTATTTGTATGAAATGAAATATTTTATTAATCAACTTAGTATTACTATGTAAATGAGAAGTTATCAACTAAAACAGATTAGTTTCTTTCGAACGAAATTGGTAACGCTAAGGTATCTATTTTGTGTTCATTTATAAGATGCTGATGTATGCTTATTTCTTTTATTCCATGCTCGATTCACAAAGTCATGAAATCTGTCTATTAATAGAACATTATGCAGTTAAATTGTGTACTAGAGGAGATCATAACCTTGAAGAGACAGTATTTACTTTCACTTTCGTCATGAACCGGGTGCTCGAATTCATCTCATTCTTATTCTTTTTATATGATGACAAGCTACGATCTAAATGTATTGAAAATTTTGCATAAAATCACTCTGAAAATTTTTCAAAAAAACCAGTAATTATCTTCACTGACTTTTATTATGAAAAGTAAAAATATAAATGAAATGACTAGTTTATTCTAATATCACCATCAGTTTGATTGTGCATGACCAACCACTATTAACCATCATCATTATCATCAGTTGCATCACTTTCATCCTATTATCGATAAAATAAACATTTCACATAATAGTATATGGCGATAGGCGGGTAGCTCAATGAATTAATAGTAAAAAGAATCTTTTTAGCCACCTGATTTAGGACACATTTTTCGAAATGAATATTTAGAAATTTTTATATCGTACAAGAATAAATGCATTATGGTAGTGCTCGTTCATGTGACTCTAGCGTAAATTTCACGAAATATATTTGTTGAGACAAGAATTTCAAGATAGGATCGTTGAAATTCCATCCTTGACGCAGTTGTTCGTCGTTATTGGACACTTTTCGAGAAAAACTAAAGTTACAGTCCGACTGATAAAAATCTTTTCTATCTAATTTTACTAACAGGGGTCGCAGGGACTTATGCTTTGAAAGTAAGAAAGTAGACAGGACACGATTTAAGGAAAAATCAGAAATTTCGATAAAAATCATTACATTGTAAGACTTAATGTGATATTTTTGTCTAGAGTTGAATTTGTATAAAAATAACTGATAGTAATGCGGGTTTGTTATAATTATAACGTATATCCTTTCGATAAACGTCAAAATTAATTCAGGAAAAACCAAAATGTAACAAAAAAAATTTCTTTAGATGATGACATCTAATTATACCTTTCATTCTGTTTTCTCTCTGATAAGTTTTCTGATTTGTCTTTTCTCTCGATACATGAAATTACCATGTTGAAAACATTTTACGGTGATAATATGTTCGTTGGAATTTGATATCTTCAAACACCGAAAAATATGTATTAGAAAGCGTTGGTGTACTATGTGAGAGTGGATATAGACGTGGGTCCATGTATGAATCTTCGCTTCACCCTGACGTACGCTCACAATCAGACCTATCTAAGAAGCTCTTGTATACGATATAGAAGATAATGAGCTACCAAAACAAATTAATCAAAAATTTTGACGAGTTCGAAGTAAAACAAGGCATTGATATTTAACATGAATGAATGGAAGAAAAGGAAATTCAGTTCATGAAAGAACAAAAAAGTTAGCAATAAGATAAAAATTGACTAAATTAACGGAAACTTTGAAAGAAGGGAGCACAAAAATTGCTACAGCCATAGGCAATAAGAAATTATACGACACTGATACACTTGACGTACTTTTGATAACTGCTAATGCTAAACGAGTTACTTAAAAAACTCAATTAATTGCAAATAGCAAAAACTTGAATCAAAGACGAGAAAAATAGAAAAAACATAATTTTCAAACATAATTTAAATACTATCTTTCTTATGGTTAACACCATTATAAATATTTCTATATGAATCTTGAAGAAACCTCGATCATAAGCAACGAACATACTATAATCACAAATATATGATTCTATAGGAAAAAATCACAAAAAAATCAGAGAAAAATCAGGAACGTAGTGTCGCTGCGAGGGCTGTATTAGAACGATTTTCTGCCCGACCAAAAATTCATAATACATAATCTACTATTGATTCATTATTCTGTCTATACTTCATTTGTCTTAGTCGCATACTATCAAACAATGAAAGGAAAGAAAACAAATAACTACTTACTGATAGATTTACTTGAATATTTCAATTCTGAAAGAAAAAAACGTTTTTTATTTTTATTTCTATATGAACTTAAATTAAATACACTTACAGATATGCATTAAATCTTACTCTAACCTAAAACACAAAATGTTGAATATTTGTTACAAGAAATGTTCTAATAGTCGACTTGTTGTGTATCATTTTGTTCTTTGTATGCACCAGACTTAGTTGTTACTTTTCAAGTAAACGGATGTTACTATTTAAAGATTTAAAGAAATCGTGAAATGGTGTGAATGATGACACTTGAGGTTCCATCTAAAACTCACGACAAAAAACGAACTATTCCATGTATTCTTCAAACATAAATATTTTACTTACGAAATAATTGTGTATTTCTTTTAATATATGTATTGAGATTTGTATTCCATTATTGATACCTCTATCTTGGCATAATGAACCGATCCATTGTAAAAACACATGTTCAACATCACTATTTTTCCATAATATGATAATATACATGATAATCGATAAGAGAAATCTAAGACAGAACAAAACCTTTTAAATTTGATGCTATTCTTGCAATACTTCCCAAGTTGACTCATGAAAATCATAAAAGTTACTGATCACAAGAACTAGCGAAGACAATATTTTATTGTTAATTGTTTTTAATGAACTAAAATCAATAAATATATATAAATTGTGAGAAAGATTGATTGTCTCTTGATAAATTTCACGAGCATCAGCTTCATTAATACGATACCAACTTGTTAAATTATTAATTACTTGTGTGTGTGTGGGTATGATTGTCGACTGAGAGATAGTTCATATCTCACATCTCACATCCACACCCACACTCACATTCACACTCACACCCACACCCACATCAGCACTCACAGCCTTCTTCATTTCTTCTCTCCATGCGAAAAAAATTTCAATTTTTCTCTCGAAGAAAAGAAAATAAGACTGTCTCTTCGGTGTTTCATTTTCATCAAGTCTTGCCTTGCAGCATAAATTTGCATTATTATTGTTTTTCTTGGCTGATTCTCTTGCAGAATTGATTTTTGCATGACAACGCTTTGATTACGTTAAGCAAGTTACACTTTATTTTGAATTTTTTGTTGTTGTTACTGGACAATTCTATATTTTCCAAAGTATGACAAGTAAATATAAGTTTCAACGACTCACACCCTCAAACGAATATATGTCATTGATCCTTTCTGTGCTTGTCTATATACTTCAAACTAATACAGATTTTAGTGAGTAAAGTAGAAATAAACAATATTTGGTAGGCAAGTATAAATACGCGTGGAGAAGATTCTTCTTATCGTTCTTGTCGTAATCCTTACTCGGATTTTCACATTCTTCACAATTTATATCCTCAACTCATTTCACACCGTCACTCATATTCACCTAGTCAGTCAATCAATAACATTGAAAATAAAGCGTGAATAATAATTGTTTTTTTTGCATAATAAAGAAAAAAAAATCAAAACTCTTCCAGCTCCAAGATAGATAAATTTATTGTTTTGATTTAGGGGTGTCGGCTTAGCATTAGTGTTAAAAAAATAACTTAATGCTTTGCTATTAGTATTAAAAAAGTATTAATCTAACGGTAATGGTTAAGGTTCCCAAAAACAGAACAAAATTGTTCCCTCATGGGAATTTTTTCCCATAACAGAACAATTTCGTTCTTATTTTTTGGGAACGGTTTCCCCCCATGTGTTCGATTGCGGTCAAACTGCGACGCAGTTGCGCCGCAACTGCGATCGCACTGTGACCCGCAATTGCGAAAAATTGCGACGCAGTTGCGCGTAACTGCGATGAAAAATTCGCAGTTGCGCGTAACTGCGATAAAAAAATCGCAGTTACGCGTAACTGCGTCGCAATTTTTCGCAATTGCGGGTCACAGTGCGATCGCAGTTGCGGCGCAACTGCGTCGCAATTGCTAAAAGAGGTGCCATAGATGACGTTTCACTTTATTAATATTTTTATTAGGAATTACAAAAAATTTTTAAAATACAAAAAATTAAAAATAACTGCTAATAAAAAAACTTTTAAAAAGTTAAAAAAATAGAAAAATTTAAAAAAATAAAAATCTAGAAAATAAAAAATAGAAATCTAAAAATAAAAAAATATATAAAAGGACACATCTCAAGCATACGAGCACGTTTCTTTCTTTTTCTGTTACCAAGACACTTCATTTAGCCTCTCGAATTATCAAGGTAAGCATCATGAATACTTTAATAAAGTAGTTAAAGTAGAGTTTTTTTTCACAAAAGAAGAGCTTTTCTAAGAAAAGAATGATTGTTTATAAAGTTTGATCGAAGGTTTCAGGGGTCGAGGAATCCGAATCTGAAATCGGTTTTTCAACATTTTGAGTTCAATTTTTCACAAAAGTATTTTTTTCTTAAAAACAAAGATTTTTTTTAACAAAAAAATTTTTTACGAAAAAAATTGATTTTCTGAAAAAAAATTTTACGAAAACACTGGTTTTCCCACAAAAAATTGTGTGATAAAAAAATAGTTTTTCTTAAAAAAATTTTATTTTAGATCACTTTTTTGTAAAAACATGACTTTTTTAGTAACAAAAATTTTTTATGAAAAAACTGATTTACCTACAAAAAAAATTGTTTCATGAAAAAAATAATGTTTTTTTCTAAAAAATTTTTTTACCAAAAAATATTTTTGCAAATTACTTTTTTCGTAAACATTTTTGTCAAAAAAAAAATTTTTTACGAAAACAGTTTTTGTGAAAAAAAGGAGCTCAAAATTTTGAAAAATCAATTCCAGATTTGGATTCCTCCACCCCGAAAACCTTTGCTCAAACTTTATAAAAAAAACGGTTTTTTCTTAAAAAAGCTCTTCTCTTGTGAAAAAAAGGAAGTCAAAATTTTGAGAAACCGGTTCCATATTCGGATTCCTCGACCCCGGAAACCTTTGGTCAAACTTTATAAAAAATCGGTTTTTTGTTAAAAAAGTTCTTCTTTTGATAAAAAGTCTCTACTTTAACTTTGAAAATTCCATGATGCTTACCTTGATAATTTGAGAGACTAAATGGAAGTGTCTTGCTAATAGAAAAGGAAAGAAATGAGCTCGTATGCTTGAGATGTGTCCTTTTATACCCCATTCAGCCATTATTGTCATTGTTTAAAAACCATCGAATCGGAAAATTAAGATATTTATTTATCATTGGCTATTTTTTCAGCAACTGTAAGAATAGTGAATAGTTTATCAGGTACTACGATCACTGCGTCGCAGATGCGAACGCAAATGCGTCGTAGTGAACACAGTCTATTTCTTTAATATCAGCTGCGACCAGTGCGTCGCAGTTACGCGCAGCTGCGATAAAAATTTCGCAGTTACGCACAGTTGCGATAAAAATTTCGCAGTTACGCGCAACTGCGACGCATTGATCGCAGTGCGCGTAACTGCGACGCAGTTGGTAAAACAGAGGCGACATGGGATAGCAACCAAACATGAATATTCGGATTTCGATGGTTTCGGCATAGACAAAATGAAACATAATGTTCGATATGAATTTGATTGGCCTATTATTCAATGTTGGATAGCACTCAAACCGTACTGGTAATAAAAATAATCTTATGATAGTAAATAAAAAGATAAATTTGAGAGTTGACGATATGAATAGTTTTGTATCGTGTCATTACTATTTTGACAATGTAAAGTGCCTTATAGTGGATAATATGGATAGTTCGATACTCAAATGGGTGAAAGCACATGTAAATTGTTCTCGAATCAGGCAACTCGCTATTATATGTTCACAGAAAAACACCGACGCATTAGCTGCACTATTAGCATCTCTCACAAAATATCAGTTTACTTTATATAATCTTCGATGTGCTTTTTGCAAATATGTATGCTTTCATGAGAAAGATTAATTATGTAAAACACCTTGATATTTCTCTTTCGGAGCACCTATTCAATGAAGAAGATATTATTATTATTGGCTAGTGCTTTCCTTGCATCGAACATCTAAAAATCAATACATCAAGCTTACACAATGTTTCACTATTGAAGAAATATTTAGTACATCTTCGTAGTCTTTCTGTCGTTATTTCAATAAATAGTCGTGGCTTTTTTTGAGAATTATGACGAAAGAAAATGGAAATATGATCAACGACGACATATTAAATTTTTGGTTTCAGGTGAAAGATGATACAATAACAGTTTAGCTTGACCAAGCTGCATTCCGAAGAACCTTTCTGGCAAACATTTGCCGTGAAGCGATGAAAATTTAACTTCGAATAGTTCACTGATCGGTGATACTTCGGACAATCAGAAAAAGAAATCAGAGTTCTCTTTTTTAAATTTGTTCAAATAAAAACACTTAATCTTGTGCATCTTCCCAATACTTGTATCCATTATTATGGAAATTATGATTTCCTATGGATAGATGGGCAATATTTCCTTAATCTATATCAAATCAGTACATCTTAACGTCAACTAAAAGAAAATTCATATGTGTATAGTTTATTTCTTTCTTATTTTTGCTTACCTCACTTTCGATGACTTGTTGATATCTTTTACTTGAGAAAAATGTCTCTTGAAAACTAACATAGTTTCATCAGATAATGTGTTTTTGACAAGAACTCTGTAACTAAGGAATAACGAAAAGAAAAGGTTAATAAACGAACAACATTTTCTAAAGGGATTAGAAAAGATCGTTCATTTAAAAAAGATCGTAAACGTCGAAATATCAATGTTTGTTTGTATGAAGATACATTGAATTTGAAAGTAATGAGAATTTGATAATAGAAATTTCGCCTTCAATATGTATGAGCTCGATAAATGGATTGGTAATTTCTACCAGTAATCAGATTAAGTCAATCAGAATTGTTTTGTTCATTTAGCTTAAAATATTGTTATTATTTGTTCTTAATTTTCGTCGATATTAATCGTCAGTATGCATCGCAACTGTATAAACAGTCATAGAACATATTTCGTTATGATTATACTAAACAGACTGAATTAGTCAATATTATTATTGATGGACTTACTATAATTTGAGAGAAAAGATTATAGGATGATTATCTATAGCATAGAGATCTACATGACGAGCTGATTAACCTTCATTAACAAATTATTCATTAAATGCGTTATATTTGACTAACAAGAGAAAGAAAGTCAAGCATAATTCTATTATTGTATAAAACAAGTTTTCTTTCTTGACACAAGAAAAAAAATTGGAAGTTTAACTTACTAAAATCCTTGCTATGAAGTATCACTTGTCTAGAAAATTTTCAACTTGATATCCTATTTGATTAATTTTGTATCATAGAAAGCAGTTTGGATGACAAAAATTATTTGCAAAATCCGAGATAGAGAAATATCTAATGCATTCACATGTCAATCACAAAAAGTGTTCTATTACATATTGTCGAATAAGATAGTATCCGTGTATGATTAAAATGTGAAACACGATGTAGCTGTTGTTACTAATCAGCAAGCTGACTTTGTCATAGCATATGTGGCCTAACTTAGAACAAACGAAGCCATTCGTGAATCTTAACATCACAGGAACTGAATATGAGGATGAAAATTGAAAATGCACTTCAAGAATTTTCGGTTTCTGCATCAATTTTCAATAGAGCGATCTGACAACGTCTGTGGTTGTATCTTATTATTTTACAGATATGCTGGCGAACACAACAGACAAAAGAAAATTACTTGCGATATTTCGTTATGACATTTATGATGAAATATTTCAAAGGGATGTAACATGAGTTAGTTACATGATTAATCGAAACATACACTATGAATTAGATTTTTGTCTCATATAATAAATTGAAAAAGTACCGATTTTGTTCGTTTATGATTAAAAAAATATTTGTATACTTTTACTTCAAAATATATTAAAAAAAAAACAAGAAAATAGTTTAGTATTTTCTAAGAAATATTTTGATGATGAAACTTTTTCACGAATACAGATGTACGAAAAAAAAATCATTGCTACATCTAATTCATGCATAATCAATGAAAATGTGTTAGGTGTTGATTTCTATAATAGAAACTTTCCTAAAGTCTACCCCTCTTCCGTCCATCCCAAAAAATTCTTTAACCATAATAAGTTCATCAAATAAATGTAATTAATTAACATTATCTAATATTTATTTTAGAAGTATTAATTTAGCACAATAGGTCACTGAACTTGGCCATTATAATATGGATAAAATGACTAAACTTGTTGTATGACGTATTAAAACAATTGATAAAATGAAACACTTTATGACAGATCTTAATGATGAACAAATGACAAATATACAATTAGAAACATCGGGAAAACTTTGACTCTTTAAATGGAATGATTTTTGTACAAATTGAAACACTTATACAAGATTTATTAAACACAATTCATAGATTCCATTATCGGATAATATAGAAGAAAATAAAGATTATTATTAGATGTTATGTATCCTTCAATAGCAATTTTACTAATATTTTATGACTGTTTGCATAAAGATCGTAATGTTTTCTTACAAAAGATGATTTTATACTTTTGTAGAACTCACATTGTGGATTTCGAAGAAGACGAGAAGGTTTCGGGTACTTTTCCATCACAAATGAGGATAAGTTATCAAACTTATTTTCCAGAGTTCTTAGCAACAGAAAAGAGTGCTGAGCTCTAATCGGAGAAACACTTTTCACTTGTGCCCCTCCACTCAAAAATCAATCTCAACCCACACAATGATGTTTTCGCGAGATCTTCAACGCACAAGTATCAAAATTAGTTTATTTGACAATAAGAAAAATTTTCGTAGACCTTCATTTTATAAACTTAATTTTATTAATTCGTATTTTTTTAAGCGAAGAATAACGATGAATAGTCCAATGTCTCGAAAAACACTGAAAACAAGCCATTGACTACGATGAAACTTCTGAAAGAATGCTGGGATGCGTGATTAGAAAACCATAGACCCAGAAAAAATGAAAAAGATTTGTAACTTTTTTCTGAAAGAAAATAGTGATTTCTTAGGTACCTTTCTATCAAATTGACTCTGATAATAGCCACTATAGGAAACTTTTATATACGATGCCATGTATTATCTGTAAATTAATACTTGCTATGTCATTTCTTCTTAAAATATAGTGATTAATCGATGATTTATTTACACTACTTCAAAAAATCAGCAAAAGTAACGCTATTTTAATGACATAGGAAGTCATACTCTCGAAAGGTTATATATGAAGAAGATTTTCTTGAGTAACTTGGCTGAATCAGAGAAAAATAAATGCTTAAAAAAATTCATCGAAGGTATTCAACTGAAATAGATAATTACTTCTGTTACTGTATAGAAATTTCATTGAAGCTCGCTAAGAATTCATTCGAAAAAGAAAGAAATCTTTAAGTTATATGGATGTTAATGTTGGTTTGAATGTCTATCGCTTTACTACATCTACATTCACACTCATACTCTTTTCTCTGAAATCAAATTCTATGATATTGAGTAAAAATCATCTATGAAGCTTCATTACTTAATAAATAAATATTTCTGTATTTTAATAAATACTGTAATATTTTACAGTCACTATAAATATTTATTATATTCTATGAGTGAATGTTTGTTCATACATCGATTAATCTTATTGTTTGTATTAATTTTATTCTTAAATAATAATAAAAGCTTTACGTGATAAGCAACAATGAGAGAAACCGATATAAATAATATAGTTCTCTCTATTGGAAATAAATGTTCATGATTCCAATCCTGTACTATAGTCATTTGGAATTATATTCAAAGGATGAATCCTATTTTCATTTGAATAAAACCATGGTCTTAACGATGGCCACCAAACTTTCACAAACAAGTATTTAAGTTGACGCCGAAATCGTGATGATGTCGCAAAAAATATATAAAAGTTGAACTATGAAAATAATTATTCTAAACATTCAAATAAAAAGAATAATTACAACCTTACAGCATAGTTACATATCATTATTAAGGCAGCGATTGTTGTAATTAATTGAACTATCGCATATTGAAGACTACCAACTGGATATGCAGGGCTTTTGACTGTATAGATTCGATATAGTGTGTATGGTAATAGAATAGCAACAAATAAAATGACTCGAACAAAAATCATTGCCGTCAATTGTTGGTCAAGTTTTCGACGTTGAATCGGAATTTGTCGTCGAATTATACGACGGACATTGCGATAGGCCAATAAACTGAATATACTTGACGTTGCAATTGGAACAAATCCATTTAAAAAAATATAATAACCAAAAGAATAATAATATTTTAAACCTTGATTGATTATTATACAACCAAATGGAGAAACAATATCATAAAAAATAATATAAGGTATTGTCTGAAAAATACATAAAATACTTGCTATAATGATTGAATATCGTGCAAGTTTTAATGTGCTCATTTGCCGGAAATAAAGACGAGGATTAGTTGAAAGATATTGGTCTAATGCTTCAAAACATACTATAAAATCAAGCAGAAGTCGAAATGATTGACCCAATGTCGTTTTTATTTTACAAAAAAAAAGAGAGAAATTTGCAGGATCAGTCTGATATATTAATTGAAATATTTGAGGAATGAACAATTGAATAAATATATATATACTGATAATAGATTCGATGATTAAGTAATAAGCACAACGATTACCTTTGAAGAGCTTCACTTTAGTAAATACAAAAATATTGAGAATATTACCAATAAGAGCGGCAACGAAAATAATAAATAAGCCATAAAAGTTTAATTTTTGTAGCATGTCAAGAATCTGTAGAGCAACTGACGACGAGGGCATTGTATTTTTTTTTCGATGAATATGAAGCTAATCTTCCTTCTTTTTCAATCTTTCTTTGTTCTTTATATCGACTTTATATGATAGATTAACTTGCTAAGAATATATAGAAAAAAAGAAAAAGAAAAAAAAAATAGTTACGAGTCATGATGTCACGATGGGAAAGTGCAATAATACTATAAGACATTAGCCAAAAAAATAAGAGATATGTATAATCACAAAAAGATTAAATGAACATAATAACATTTAGTTTACAATACAATAGAATATAGTTGTATATAACTGTCCTAATTTTTTTGTTTTATCTTACTGGTATTTTCTTCTAGTCATTCTTAACTATTGGTACAAATAGAGTATGATGAAGATATAATTGTTATATCGTCATCAGTTAGTAAAACTAAACTAAACGAAAAGGTGAGTTGTAATCTATTATTTTCACGCTTATTATTTTCTAAATGAGAAAAACAAGCTATATTAATTTCTATTATAATTCGAAATAATATTTTTCTATGATAATAAAAATTGTTTACTAAGATAAAAGATTAGATTTACTTCAATAATAAATTAGTCTTCGTAATCCTGATTGACAAATAGTAAGTCGGATACAGAAAGTCATTAGATAAGGTAAGCTTGAAAAGCTTACTTATCAATTGTCTGCATGACATTGGTTATTGAGTAAATGAAGATAAAAGTAGTTAGATGATTTCATCTACAGTCAAACAATCATCATCTCATATGGGTAAGATACTTGAATTAAAAATATATAGTTCAAGTAGAATAGTAACGATAAATTGCGACTTACGATGTAGAAAAGAAAAACGAATAGGTAAATCGAATTAAAAATCATCAAGAGATAATATATTGTTTGATAATAGTTCACACAAATCTATTCTCATTCTTGTTGTATATGGTTTTATGTCGTCTCTCATTTCTTATAAATATCGTATTAAAATTGGACTTCTACTTTAAACGGTACTTTCTATGTTATTTTCATACACTGTCTCTCTAGGTTCTTCTGAGCAATTCTCTCTTAGAAATAATTTACTACTTTACGATTGTTTCTCGCGTTGAATGATATACCACTGTCTTGCTTCGAAGCTCTGAAAATATGAACTCGTTTCAATGGACGACTTGAACATTATCACAAAAATGCAGAGGACATAACGCGATGATAAAAAATGGGAAAATATTGTTAGGAGTAGGTTTGTTTTGGATATTTCAGCAAATATGTCCTAAATTAGAAAAAGAGCGTTCGATAAATATTTTTTAGTTGACTGTTTGAGATATCCAGGGGAAAAATGTAGTCTTTAAAATGGTTTCTTCTTTTGATAAGACGTCGGTTTAATCAATCTCATTGGGTGACGCTAGGTGTTCTAATTATTTCTTTTATAGGTTTCCTTTTTCTATCTGTATAGTTTTGTAAGAGCAGACGTACTCAATTTTTTTTTCATTTATCACACTAAGAAATATTATATCTTAAATTATATGATCACGTCAGTCAAAATCATAAGAAAAAACAACAAATGGACTCTTACATCCAACAATATGAATGCAACGGCCGACTTATGAGACATGAACCATTTTTGCATTTACTCTCAACATCTCATTGAAATGCTTTATCTAAATCTAAATATATCGTATAATACAGTGAAGTGAGCTTTTTATTTTGCCATTAACAATGTTATTTAAGATGTATGTGTCTTGCCTTGCGACTAAATGCAACTTAAGTGAAGTATTTTATGGTGTTTCAAAGCAGAGCATGTTCAGTTAGGTGACGTTACAGTCATACGGTGTCGATCAAAAAAGTCATACATTGTTACCCCATTTAATTGCGCGGTATGAGTGTGAGTATGAGTAAGATGATATAACAAACACTTACACCCATACCCACAGTTTTCTATTATACGGTCGAGAACAATTGAAATTATACTCCTTGACTTTTTTTGTTTTTTATTACTTATACGTTTCTATCTCTTAGCTTTCTATGTTTAGGGAGAAAGCCTAAAAGCGCTGAATCTTTTGATATATTTATATGGAACAACAAATGCAGTTAAAAGTATAAATAGTGTATTAGAAGAAAAAGGACAGTTTTTTAATTCCATGGTGTTCAAAATGTTGTAACATTTTCTTATTTCGCATATATCTCGGCTTAGGTAAATGATAAAACTCTTGAATTTTTTTCAAAAGATGTATCGTGAAAAGCTCTACAAAAACTATATGATCGAATTCCATTTTATCTGTTTTGATAATTTTTCTTATACACAAAAATGAACAACTTATAGATGACAGAGTCACTTTCCATCATCTAGAAAATATTTCGAGAACTTTTCTGATACAGTATAGGATTTGATCTATACAAGTTTTGTAGAGCTTTCGACGGCACATCTTTTAATAACAAATTTGACTATTCCATTATTTTCTCAAGACGAGATATATTCAGAACAAGAAAGTCTTTCAACATTTTCAGTATGATGGAAAGTGACACTGCTATGTAAGTTGTTCATTTTGAGTATAAGAAAATCATCGGAACAGCAGGTGAAAAGAAACTCGATTATATAGTTTTTGTAGAGCTTTTCACGGCGCATCTTTTGAAAAAAATTCTAGGTTTTATCGTTTACCTAAACCGAGATATATGGGAAATAAAAAATGTTACAACATTATTTACACCGTGGATAACTGCATTTGATGCTCAATATAAATATACCAAAAGATGCAGTGCGTTTTGGGCTATCTCCATATATATAGAAAGCTAAGAGATAAAAAAAGTATAGTGATAAAAACAAAAAAAAATCAAAGTGTATAATTTCAATTGTCCTCGACTGTATATTTATAGTTATTACCTAGTTCGCATTTTAAATAAAGCGGATAAAAACTCAAATACAATCAATCATATTCTTTTGAAGCATTCTCGTTTACATCATTGATAGACATTAGAAATAACGAAAAGCATTAGCCGTCGTGATCTACTTTATAATGAAAACTGGACATTGACGTTCAATCTGTTCTTACGTTTGAAAAATCTGAAACTAATTTACATCACAAAGAAAAAAAGACATTTTCAATCTAATCAGAAAAAAAGATAGTAGAGGAATATATTTGCAGAGTGAGAATGTGAGCAAAAAGAAGACTCATGTTCAAAGCCCCAACTACAGTTCTATAAGTTCTTCATTATCGTCGCTGAAATTCAGGATAGCATACTCTCGAGGTTTAATTGTTGTATTCAATTTAAGATATATCTTGCAAGATTGACTATTCTCTCATAGATTGTGTGGAAAATAAATTGACTTTTTGAAAAGTATTCTTTTTATAAGATTCTTTCTTTGCTTTTTTATCGAAGAACACAGATGAATATATTGTATCTTGTAAAATAGGATTTTACTTTGAAAACTAGTAATTAATCCCTTCGAAACGGCTCACGTATATATACGTGATGGCTCTGCATGAACTTGTAAGTCATTTATGACTGTTTTTTATAATATTTTTCCGGTCTTTTTTTAGAACGGCGATCATGGACCTACATTGCTCCCAGCCCCCTATTATATCTTCTCTTTACTTGGTCAGAAGAATATCATAAGAGATACCCATAAGTGAATTATGAGCTCATACAGAGGCATCACGTATATATACGTGACTCGTCCCGAAGGGGTTAATGATATTCGAAATCAGAACAAGTTTCTCGTATAGAGTGTTGGTGTAGATGTTGATTTTCTTTTCTTCCACGCCCATTCACAGCACAGCTAGACCCAGACAAACGCTCTCACACCTCAAGTTTTCTTGAGGTTATTTGATACATTTTATATGTGTCATTAAGCACGTCGAATAAATAATGTCACTCGTCTAATGAATGAAAGAACACGTCTGGTCTATTTTTCTCTTCATCTAAAAAAGAATTTTTTATAAGTAGGAGAAAAATAGTTTTATTATGAAGTAGATAGAACATTGATATATTGTTATTACACATTTATATTTTTACTTTATCAAAATGTAACCATGTGGAGAATTCAGATCGGTGGGAAATGTATAAGATATTCACTAACAGTCAATGAAGGAAATGACAACTTGATCATTATTAATGGATCAATTGTACCATCAGGTTCGTATGACAAATGTACAAATGATTCTTCTTTTATGGTCATCTTGTCTCTTATTTTGTTATTTGGTATTATCATTTTTGGATGCTGTTGTTACTGTCGACGTCGTCAAGCAAATCGTGCAAAATTAATTATGTATAATCAACAACAACTTGAAGAAAAAACAAATAATCATGTTTGATAATTATGAAGATGGAAGTCTTGTTTTATTTTATTTGTCAATATTTTCACTTCTCTTTTGTTTTGAAATCAAGAAGAATGAACATATGTGAAGAATAATAATAATATACGTTATGAAGAATGAATAATTTACTTTAGGCATAAAAATCGATTAATCAGTCGTCGTTGCATTCAGAAAAATATAGCATTCTAAGAAGCAAATAGTATGGGATTGGAAACATACAATTCTTGAATGATGAAATATGCATATCATTTTCAAGAATGGAAGACATTTCATGTTTTCTTTTCACGAAAACATTAAAATCGTTAATCAAATATGCTAGTATGCAAACGAATAAGATGTAAAACACATTAAGGAATTGGAAAGTATCGAGCCTGTTGACAAAAACAATTAAGATTATATTTGATGTGTCGATACTTTGCTATTGTCTCTGGCAAAAGTATATTTTGATAAAACGTTCATTTTTTTGACTAAATTTCAGCATTGTTTGATTGCCGTGATCTATTTTAAAAGAAAATATTTTTAGTTTAATATCATTACAAAAAATAAATAAAAGCATATTTTCTAAAGAAGCTGTCATAATTAAAATTGCAATCTTTCATGAACGAAGATACACAAATTGATTAGGTAACAATAGAAGAAAAAAGTTAACATTGTTGATCATATGTCCAGCGATCAAAAGTTTATTTTATTGGAAATGTCTACAGGGTGTCGCAAAAGTCACTTTATGCTTTCTTTTGTAGACATTACATATGTTTGAATATCATTTATCTTATAAGTAATTTATAATTCATAAATCCTTGTGTACTATCTGTCGAATGCCTTGCATGTCCCTTTTGATAGCGAAGAATAATTTATAAATAATGAACAGTGAAAAAGACAAGTGTAAAGTGACTTTTGAGATACTCCGTAATGATTATGTTACCTGGTGAAGATATAAAANTATTTTCACTTCTCTTTTGTTTTGAAATCAAGAAGAATGAACATATGTGAAGAATAATAATAATATACGTTATGAAGAATGAATAATTTACTTTAGGCATAAAAATCGATTAATCAGTCGTCGTTGCATTCAGAAAAATATAGCATTCTAAGAAGCAAATAGTATGGGATTGGAAACATACAATTCTTGAATGATGAAACATGCATATCATTTTCAAGAATGGAAGACATTTCATGTTTTCTTTTCACGAAAACATTAAAATCGTTAATCAAATATGCTAGTACGCAAACGAATAAGATGTAAAACACATCAAGGAATTGGAAAGTATTGAGCCTGTTGACAAAAACAATTAAGATTATATTTGATGTGTCGATACTTTGCTATTGTCTCTGGCAGAAGTATGTTTTGATAAAACGTTCATTTTTTGACTAAATTTCAACATTGTTTGATTGCTGTGGTCTATTCGAAAAGAAAATATTTTTAGTTTAAAATCATTACAAAAAATAAGTAAAAGCATATTTTCTACAGAAGCTGTCATAATTAAAATTGCAATCTTTCATGAACGAAGATACACAAATTGATTAGGTAACAATAGAAGAAAAAAGTTAACATTGTTGATCATATTTCCAGCGATCAAAAGTTCATTTCATTGGAAATGTCTACAGGGTGTCGCAAAAGTCACTTTACGCTTTCTTTTGTAGACATTACATATGTTTGAACATCATTTATCTTATAAGTAATTTATAATTCATAAATCCTTGTGTACTATCGGTAGAATGCCTTGCATGTCCCTTTTGATAGCGAAGAATAATTTATAAATAATGAACAGTGAAAAATAGTTTTAAAATATATCAGATGTGTGCAATGCCAAGTGTAAAGTGACTTTTGAGATACCACGTAATGATTATGTTACCTGGTGAAGATATAAAAAGAGAAAAATTTCAAATTTATGTCTAGATACTAATTAAAGAACTGCTGGTAGTAACATATTGAGAAGCTCAAATAGTAATGATTAATTCTTTTGGTAAGAGGTGAACTGAGATTATATTGATAAAACATGCATGAGCAGAGTGAACTGAGATTTTTGAGTTTATATGTCTAAATGATTTTTTTTAAGTTTTAATTTTCAATGAATATTATGATTTGATCTTATTTGAAAAATTTCCATTTCTTATATAAAAAATATCTTTGGATCAATCTGAACAATAGATTTTTGAATAAATACACAATTTAAATTCGATTATCATTTCCAATGTTTGTTTATCAACTATAGAACTATTTTTTAATAATCAAAATTTCGTCAATGATTTTGAAACAATTGATGAACACAAGTCCTTTCATGTTTTCGTAAAATAACTAAAAGAATATTTCGATAAAGATACATTCGAAACAAATATCTTTATTTTACCATATTCTGTTTTTTTTTAATAGTTTTTTGATCAATCGAATATAATGATCGGAGAATTTATTTTCATCTTGTGTGTGAGTGTGGATGTGGATGTTGGTCTTATTGAAGAACAGCTCCACAGCCACACTTACACTCTTAAATTATTATAAGTAATGATTAAAGAAAAAATTTTTATAGTAAAATGTAGTCCGTTCAAATCTGCATCTAATGGGGTATTTTTAAAGATTTTCTCTATTTGTTAATAACGAGAAAATCGACGGCATATTAAAAGTGTTTTAAACTTTTATGGTCTACTTTAAGTTGAAATAACCTCATCATATCAAACGTCTTGATATTGAGATCACGTATGTGAAAGACGCCATGATGACACTGAAGCGAGCCAAACATTTATCAAGTGTTACGTTTCGACCCTACATATGATGAAGGGAATTTCGCGAATAAGATCATTCAATGGCTTACACACATGAAAAGGGTTTTTTTATATGAGCTAGAGTGGGATTCATTATACGAGTCTGGATGTGGTACAATAATCAGTGCAGTATCACTTGTGACTTGGTAAGAGCATGAATAAGTAATCGAACGTATATGTTAGTCACAAATGTGTCAAACGAACTCATCACTATCACTAATCATGGTTTATTGACTTTATTCGTTTAGACAGGCATGATCTTAAATATGCATTGGAAACTATTTATAATTGCAGTAATTCTTCTTTAATAAAAAGTGCGAATAACTCTTGTCTTCATGCCTATTCATATTCCACACTTTTTTCATGTTTTGTTTATCTAGAGAACACGATGTATTATCTAAAATATTTCTGTTTAAATAAAATGAAACAATTTATCAATACTTGATCAATTTTATTTTATTTTATTTTACTTAAAAATTTCTATTAAAGGATTTGATCATAAGGAATTTCTTGTAATAAGCACTCAAATGAATGAGCAATTATAAAAACAAATTCTTTCAGAATCATTTGTTTCATACGATCATGATGGTATTTTCTATCGACTGGAAAATATTTATTTAAAAAAGTTTTGAAGATTTTAATTCATATATTTTACATATTAATGAAGAAGACAAATTTAGCAATTGACATTTATGATAAATAATATTATTCTTAGAACAAAACAACTGGTTATAACATGTGAATATCAGACTGGTATTCACATCCTAAGATTTAGGATTGTACAATCTGAGAAATAGTTCTTAAAATCTTCACTAATTTTGATTTTTTTTATATTTGTTATTATGATCAGCTGATCAACTAAATTCATTTGAGAGTTTGAAAATTGATCGAAGCTGATTAATTTTTCGTAAATTATATTGAATAAAACTAAATATACAAGATTTATTGATAAACTAACACTTTGAGATATGATAAAAGCTCGCGATGCGGAAATTCAAACAAGTAAAAAGATTATTTCATCGATCAAACAATCTTTTTTTCGAAATTCCATTGGCTAACCAATTCGAATGTTGTCAAGATCCGTGAGAATAGATTGTTCTCTACTGTAAGCTAATTCCAGTTATGTATTTATTTTCGTTCTGCTGGAAATTTCGAACCCTTTACAGTTGTCGATTTCGAGCATT
The DNA here is from genome assembly GCA_905329745.1 of Rotaria sp. Silwood2. Classification (NCBI taxonomy): domain Eukaryota; kingdom Metazoa; phylum Rotifera; class Eurotatoria; order Philodinida; family Philodinidae; genus Rotaria; species Rotaria sp. Silwood2. Next base: position 73,358 of record CAJNSZ010000363.1, on the reverse strand, counting down.
CATTTTGGGTGGATGTGGGTTCTAAGAAGAGCAACGCTCACTACTACACACCCACCTCTAATAAAGTACCAACTATCGATCACGTGACATGTTGGTTCTATTCTGTGTTAATCCAAACTGTGTAAGGTTGCCATTGTTGGTGATGACGTGGAAACTATATCTAAAGAAAATGCGTTCAAAGCTACAAAATACCTTAGAAATGGTCGGAAAAGATTTCAGTCTGATTGTCTTTGATATCTTCTAGCTTCATCGAATCATTGACAATGCACAAGAGATTTTTTCCATTGGTTTCTACAGTATCTGTGGCCACTTCAATATTAGTTGGTCTCTGTCTAAGATGGAGGACGGCTTCACCGAAAATATGTTTTACGTGATCGGCTTAAAAATGGAATGGGAAAAATTGTAATATAATAATGGTGTCAAAAAGGAAGGCAGAAATAAGTTCAGCAACGAAAGAAATTATTTCATAAATATACTCATGCTGATTGTAAAAGAACTATTCGGTAGCAACTGCCACCGTGACTGTAGTCACAAACAAATATGAAGCCAATTTAATCCAGATACCTTGAGATCGAACGTACGAATCCGGGAAAAGGTCGAATAGAAGAAAATAGGCAACTGTATTCCGTGTCAATGATGAATATTTAGTATTTATGAATACTGTTATACCATGCATCGAAGATGTAGGAACCAGTAGAAAAGAATAGAAGGATAATCATTGTATAGAGGAAGAATCGATCGCGTCCATCTTCTGGTTCGTCTAAGTCAAAACAATCCATTATTGAAGGTCATTTCACAACGATTCTCACAAATGTATACCTTAGTAATGGTTATCGTTTGTGTATTCGTTGATAATTTGAATGCCGTAGAATATACTTAATTGCTGAGTGTGGGTGTGGGTGTTGGTGTGAGTATGGGTGTGGAGTGTGGGTCTTTCTAATAGAAGATTAACACCCACACCCACACCCACGAAACCTTTTTGAAGGTTTTGAGTTCGTTTCAAAAAGGTTCCGTGCAACACCTTTTTTCCCAGGGTGGGGGTGTAGGTGTTGGTAGATATGAGAGTGTATGATTTTGCTTTACTTGGAAAGATTACAATATGGGGTAGGATGTCGTGTTTTATAATAGATAAATTCAATGGTATTTACTTTATCAACCTTTTTCTTATTGCACACCTTCGAGTTGCATGTTTGGTTTCTTTCATATTTATTTATCATAGTCGTTAGTCACTTGGATAACTGCGGGTGAAATTATAAGAGATAAAGCCAACAACCTATATAAAACGTTGTGAGTCCAAACAAAACGAAAAAATAATCATACACGTGGAAGTCTTGGCTTTTTATCACAGGGTAGTAAGTTTTTTTCCCTTGTTTCTCGTGTGCAAAATCAAGTAATTCTCTTCGAACTTTGTCTAAAAATCTATTTTAAAGCTCACGCTCTTCGTCCAAATATACCGGGGAATGTTTTCAGGATAAGATCTGCATGGCTGAACTGGGTGACATTTATACCCTGAAACGATTTCGAACGCAACAAAATCATACTTGTTAACAAATTGGTTATCGATTATGTCGTACAATTTTCGGATGTTGCAGAGTTATCAACAAGTTTTGACTACAGATCAGTCTTTACAAAGTCATATAAACCTATTAAGAGTGTCAGATCTTCCATGAATTCCGCAACTCGGGATGTGGGTGTCGGTTGGACCAGAGTTAATGATTCTGGATATTCATTTAACAGCACTCACACTGATACCTACACTCAAAGAAAAACGAGAATTTTCCTTCTGGTTATTCTAATCAGAGCTCCCAAAAGACCACATTTTTCCGGTCTGCCACATGACTTGCCTTGATCTGCAGATCGAACCAGGCTGATGATTGTTTCTGATTTTTTTAAATGCATTATATTTACTTAGGGCATACCAAAAGTTCGTAGAGTGATGCCTTAATTTCTTATGATAAGCTTTTAGTAACTTTCTTTCTATATAGTCTGATAGAGAAAAGAATGCTCTATCTTTCTATGCTATTTGNGGTCGGAAAAGATTTCAGTCTGATTGTCTTTGATATCTTCCAGCTTCATCGAATCATTGACAATGCACAAGAGATTTTTTCCATTGATTTCTACAGTATCTGTGGCCACTTCAATATTAGTTGGTCTCTGTCTGAGATGGAATACGGCTTCGCCGAAAATATGTTTTACGTGATCGGCTTAAAAATGGAATGGGAAAAATTGTAATATAATTATGGTGTCAAATAGGAAGGCAGAAATAAGTTCAGCAACGAAAGAAATTACTTCATATAAATATATATTCATGCTGATTGTAAAAGAACCATTCGGTAGCAACTGCCACCGTGACTGTAGTCGCAAACAAATATGAAGCCGATTTAATCCAGATACCTTGAGATCGAACGTACGCATCAGGGAAAAAGTCGAATAGAAGAAAATAGGCAACTGTATTCCGTGTCAATGATGAATATTTAGTATTTATGAATACTGTTATACCATGCATCGAAGATGTAGGAACCAGTGGAAAAGAATGGAAGGATAATCATTGCATAGAGGAAGAATCGATCGCGTCCATCTTCTGGTTCGTGTAAGTCAAAACAACCCATTATTGAAGGTCGTTTCACAACGATTCTCACAAATGTATACCTTAGTAATGGTTATCGTTTGTGTATTCGTTGATAATTTGAATGCCGTAGAATATACTTAATTGCTGAGTAATTTTTTCTTACGCACTACCACGACAAAAATCATTATTTCGTTGGATGGTTTTTTTTCAGTGCCATGAGCATATGTACTTCATATTAGAGGTGCTCCTATTATGAACGAAGGAAAGCTCACGTGAAGAGCGACAAGAAGAAAAAAGAACAAATTTTTACGTTCCCATGCAATCGTAAAACGTATTTTCGACGCGGATAGATGTGCTTTTGTTGCAAACAGCGACATTTTGATGCGTTTTTGCGCTAAAGCATTCTGAAACCGCTGCTAAGCATATCAAGCAGCTGTTTTCTGAAGACATGCAGAAAGTTTATTGATATTTCATAAGCATTAATCAAAACAAAAGCGTATATATGCGTTTAGGGTGTGGGATGCGGTTGTGCTTGTAGAAGTGCGGGTGTAGATGTGGCTGTTATCGTCATTCTATCCGAACGCCAAACCTGCACATCTTCCACTCACATCTGCTTTACAGAATCTAAGTAATAAAACAGAGAAGTGAAGTAGATTTAGTAGGGCTAGAACTCAATATAGTATATCGGTTGTTCTGGAGAGCAGTATTTTACAAAATATTACTTTATAATAAGATCGAAATAGCACAGCTCCGTTATCTACACTTACCCATTCGACATTAATTCACCTGCTTAGTGACTTTGCGTTGTTACTTTTCAGGCTGTGGGTGTGTGGATTTTTCTAATAGAAGATTAACACACACACCCACACCCCACCCACACCCACACCCCACACACCCACACACACACCCCACACCCACCCACACCCCACACACCCACACACCGTTTTCGATTTTCTTTTGGTGCAAGGTCGAGATTTATATTGTTCTGTTGACAAAATTCGTAATTGTTTCAAGGATTTTTTCAAAACATGTTTCATCTCGTGATCGATCAAGTTCTTTAATAATTGACACAATTAGTTGCTATGCATAACCATAATCAAGTGTTTTACCTAAGAAATAAGAAGGGAACGGAAGCATGGGTTCTAATATTCTTCTAATTCATTTAATACTTTTCAATTTGTCTGATAAAATTTGTATTGGACCTAAAAGTTTGTGCAATGTGAATAAAGTAACTATAAACATCGGTTCCTTCATTACTACTATTAATCCTTTTGCTTCCACCGCTTATCTACCACCATTTTGAACCGAGTTGTTCAAAGCCAAAATAATACCTTCATAATTTCTTAAAACAGCATCAATAGATGTCCGACGAGAATCACAGCGTATATTTGACCATGATGGGTGTGAGGTGTGGATGGGTGCACTGGGAAAAAAAATTGTGATTACGGAACCAAAGAGGGTTTCGTGAACTTAAAAAAGCTTTCGAGAATTGCAACGACTTTTAAACCTTATACAATACTGAATTTTACTTCCGTTCACTTTCGATGATTAATANTGTAACACACTATTATTCATCTCAGCCTTCTGCATTGAAAATTCACATTAAACAATTTACCAGCTTAATTTGTTCTTAAAAAGGTTAATTAAAAAGCTTACAGAAAAGAGATCAGGAAATCTTGTAATATACGATTCGATGCGTCTTCATCTCCCATTCCCAACAGCGGAAACTACAAATTCTCCATCTTGTTCGTATCAAAAACTATTTAAAAAATACGCATCCATCATTTTTAAAATGAGCCTTTGTGTTATCGTGGCATATGCAAAGAAAACATCATATCGAAATTTTATTATGATGATATTAATAGAAGTATGATCAAATAGCAGAGAATAATAAAGTATTCTTTTCTCTATCAGACTATATACAAAGAAAATTTCTTAGAGCTTATTATAAGGAATTACAGTGTCTCCGCCACTAATTTTGTATCGCCCTAAGTATTTTGATCCTTAAATTTCTTCTGGTTTCGCTCACGGTTAGATCGCAAAGTCAACCTGCCCAAAATACTCTTGTTAAACAATATTCATCTTCATTATGGGAAAATACAAATATGCCGCACATGGCTGGCCTTCTTTGCATAGTTAGAGTGGCATATTGAGTAAATTGACCTTTTGACCTAATCCTGAGATGACCCAGGGAACATTTCGGAGAAAAATAAAGCCCCCAACACATTAGAAGATCCGAGGTCTTCTATTTTGTCTTGACGTTCATAAGTTACAAGGGTGGGGGGGGGGTCTTCTAATATGTCTCTTTAAAAAAGCTATTTTTTGGCAGTACCAACAATAAATTCTGGTTTCAGTCAATTTTGTCCGATGCATCGTTGGTAAACAAGTTTCGTTTATTTATTCCTCATACGTAGAATGAGAAAGAAACATATTACCTAGTGGGAAAGACCGGGGTCATCGTTAGTAAGTGTTCCTAGAACAATGCGGACAACATTTCATAATATCTTGGTACAATGTCCAACAGAATTCTCTTTTGTAAAGAATTCTATTGTCCCTGGTAACATTTAACCTTTTAAATAGCTAAATAACAAAAAGAAGAAAATAAAATTTTTGTTGCCGAATTTAATTAAGGCTGTTGTTTATGTTGAGGTTTGATTAGTACGGATGGAATTCATACCTAGTAAAATCTATCAGTAACATAGTTATTGGTCGCAAGCTAACTTCAATGAATACGGTTGTCTTGTGAAGAAACAGTTTGTAGAACAACAGCAGTTAAATACACATTCTGCGTTTTCTTTTCCGTCTGTTTCGAAAAATACCTTTAGATCGCATTAAAAAAAGAAATGCGTTCTCAGGCTCACAAGTACTCACAGAACAAGCTCTAACGTGTATACTTGAAGTTAGGTTTTCAATTATGAAAATCTGTTTTGGGATAAAGTTGCTTCTGAATCTCCAAAAAAAGGTTACAGATGAAGAAGCTTTTTAATCAATACAAAACGAAATTTTATCTAATATGTTACTATTTTATAAAGATTGCTTCGTGTGCTACATCTGCGAATGTGCACTCAGTTCACTAGATCTTATTATCATAAAAAGGTTTTTTCGTATAGAGAAATCAACGAATTTTTTCAGAGTAAGCTGCAAAGAAGCATTAAAATGACTCCATATGTTTTCAAAAATATATTATTTTATAGACAGTTGCTTCCTATTAGCTGTTTCTCAAGATTTTTCTAACTCGAAACTGACATATTGTTATCACGACGAAAATAAAATATTGTTCATACTGCACTTAGATATCATTATGGACTTTAATGCCCAAAAAACTCACTACACTCCAGGAATCGTTTGTTGTTAAAAAAATCAATTCTCTGCGATGGGGAGGAGAGTCTTCTAATATGTCTTTTACTTCATTCATCAAAGGGAGGCGGGGTCTTCTATTACGGGAGGTCTTGTATTAAAGAAGGGTCTTCTAATGTGTCGGGGGATTTAAAAGTTCTCAGAATATTTAGAAATATGACCAGATTGGTTCAGTTTTCTGTACTGATTCCGAATAGATGCTTGTTTCAGTTAGGAGAGCAGCCAATAGAGAGATGTAACGATATATAGGTTCAGAAAAGAATGATTGTGGCATGAATCTTAATAAAAATGAATTTTCTTAGCAACAGAAGAGAATCTCCAAAACATCAAACTATAGTTTTCAAGTACGATCTTTATAGGTTCTAATGAGATGTGAAAGCCAGTTTTATCTCTTTGTAGAAAGAAACTAAATAGCACTGCAAAATGCTTGTTTTAAACTTGGAGCTCTTCAGCCTTGTGGTACCTAAATTATGGTCATGTTATATCTGAAGGCCCTTTTAAATGACTTTGTTAAATTCAATTTTTCATACTGAATCCGTGACAAACACTTTAAAATTTGAAGAAAACAAAAAAATTGACCTATTTTTCATAAAAAGTAAGCCATTGGAAAAACTGAAAATTTTTTCCAAAAAATCATTTCAGCAAAATATAATGTCCGTCACTATTTTATGAATAACTCGAGAACGCAAACAGCTAGAGACCTGCGATTTTTACCAATCGTTAGATAAGACAGGAGGACGTCGTTTTCTCAGATAATGTGCAAGGCAAAATTTTTTTAAAACTAGTCATCTTCCAAAAATATGGAAAAGAATGCATGAAAATGAACTACCATCCAGATGAAATTTTGATTTTGACCTTAGACTTAGATAGAGGAACTTGAGATCTATAGTTCAACATACAATCCAAATACTTCTCTTATTGCATTCTAAGGTTTACAAAATGGAATCATGTATTTACATGCACAAATAATAGGGAATTTCACTGATTTTTTCACTATGTTTTTGCATTTTCATCATAATAGCTGGACATTTTCATGCATTCTTTTCCATGTTTTTCGAAGATGACTAGTTTTAAAAAAATTTTGCCTTATACATTATCTGAGAAAAAGACGTCTTCCTGTCTTATCTATCGATTGATGAAAACCGCAGGTCTCAAGCTGTTTGCGTTCTCGAGTTATTCAAAAAATAGTGACGGACATTATATTTTGAAATGGACATTACATTCTTGATCAGTTAGTCACATTCTATCTAACCACACATCAAAAGCAAAGGAAAAGATATGTTTGCTTTAATTTTGATTTCCGATACTGTATATATAAAATTGTTCTACGTTTTTCTTTATCATTGCATCTAGCTTCGTATTAACCTGAACAAACCGGTTAGCAAGAATGATACAATTAAAGAATAAGTTCACATCAACATCTTTACTGTGTTATATATAACCTACAGTCTTCCATGAACAAAAATGAGTTTCTTTTTTAATTCTTTCTTTTTCTCTTCTTCGTGTATTATTATATATACATTTTTATGCTATTTTAGACGTAACACAGATAACTGCATTTGTATACGTATATTATATTTTATTTACGCATTGTTTGTTTTGTTTTGTATTTATTTCAACATAAATCAGTTTAGTGATATTGAGAGAGCACAAACGAAGACACAAAGAAGAAAAATATCCTCATTAATATTTTTGAATTTTAGAGTGCAAATATGCTTAAATGAATCATTTTTTGAAACGCAATTGTTTTCTGTAGTTGATAATTTTCACAGACGGTCAACCATCTCTATTACCAATAATTGATAATAATGCAACTCTGAACTGAAGTGGCAATGTTATTCTAAATTCTTGCTCGACTTTCCAAACTATCTATACATATGATATTAGGCACATACTCATCTCATGCAGCATTATTCTAATATATCACAATAACGAAGCTAGTACTATGAGCATGCAGAGTTCGAATGACTGAAGAAGAAAAGCTTTGAGTGAGATTGCTGCTCTAGTTCAGAGCTGCATCATCGTCGATTATTGGTAATAGAGATGGTTGACCGTCTGTGAAAATTATCAACTGCAGAAAACAATTGCCCTTCAAAAAATGATTCATTTAAGTATATTTGCACTCTAAAATTCAAAAACGTTAATCAGGCCATTTTTCTTCTTTGTGTTTTTGTTTGTGCTCTGTCAATATCATCAAACTGATTTATGTTGAAATAAATACAAAATAAAACAAAACAAAATAATGTCTAAATAAAGTATTATATATGTATACAAATGCAGTTAACTGTGTTACCTATATACTGACATAAAACTGCATATATAATAATACAAGAAGAAGGAAAAAAGAAAAACTATAGTAAAATGAAATTATTTTTGTCTATGGGAGGCTACATAGGTATTTATTCCATCTGTTTCTTGACATTGTCTTGGTAATCGACTTTGAATTGATAACGAGATTTGGGACAGATTCACACTAACTCTCATTCAGAGACATTGAAGATACTATCAATACTCCATGCACATGGAAAAGAACGTGCTGCATCATCACACAGGTTTTTTTTCTTTCTCGTCCCATACCTAGCAAGCTATTACCGTTGTGCTTTTGATTGATACGATTTGCATTGTTCTTGACAGCTTGAATGATCATCTATCTCATTATCTAACTATTTTAAACTGCAAACAACAAAAAAAGAAACAATACAGTTTACAAGGACAAACCATGTATCGATAAAAAAAGATGCTTATTTCGCATTAAAGATTGTTTGCGAAGGTCTAGCAGGATTAATTTTCTTTTGAATTTACTGAAAATTCTTCTAAATTCCACAGTTTTTTTACTATATGCTCGAAAAATATAATATTTTTAAACGAATGAATTGCAAGAATGGATCTTTCCTGTTTTTGAAAAATGTCTGTTCAAAAATAATTCAAACTTTTCGTTCTTATAGATAATTGTTCACGCAGAATTGTCTTTGGTGAAAATGTCCTTGAGCAACGATCTCTCATATAAAAATATCTTCTACTCTCAATTGTTCTTGTTTTTATAAATATATTAGTTGGAAAACATCAAGTGAGCGAGTGAATCATCTACTAGTCTTCATTCAACTCCAAACCCTTAACTAAAGAATTATATGATCGATTTACCAATAATTAAATCACGGTCCAAGAGTTATTATTGACATTTTCGCTATTTGATGCTAATGAAAAATAAAATCGAAATTAATTGATTATTATAAGATCAATATGGTGCCATAAACGCGAAATTAAAGCAGAAGTTTCTCTTTCTTTTCTATAGACAGTTATGTAAAGCGTGACGAACTGATCCAGAATATATGTTTCATAAGTTTTTATTGTATCTAATATATTAGAAAACAAAATTTTATTTGTTATTTCTTATATATAACATCGGGTTTGAAAACATAAGTTAGTTAAACTTGATCAGTATGCAGTTTTCTTTGTATTATTCTATTTTTCTACTTTATTTTTGTTTACATTAATTACAACGTATATTAACAATGATGTGCGTATATGTAAAAAAAACATGTATATATGTATATAAGTATAATCATTCTGAAAAAGTACAACAATATAAAAATTATAATATTTATTTCTAGAGCTGACAAGCCGTTACGCTCATCTTCAGTATCACGATAATAATTTGTATGTACCTATGAGTGCTGCAATTTTTGTTAAAATAATTTTTTTTTATAAATATCATATGTTTTGAAAACAAAACTTCATTAAATTTGTAATAAATGTATACAAGAATAAAACAGAACAATGCAAAAAAACCTACATACTTATCAAATGAAATTAACTTATATTTTCAAATCCTATGATATACATACACATGTATATAAAACACTAAGTAAATTCTTGTTTCCTAACATTTTAACTGCAATAGAAACTTATGAACGATTCATTAATCCATCCAAAACATTTTCCTAATATAGAAGAATATAAGTGTTTTCATTTTTATGCAGTGACGTTTTAGTGAAAAATTTTTAGTTTATTCCAGCGAACGCTTTTTTTATGAAAAATAGATTCAGTCTTTGTAATGCACAAATTGTGAATTTTTGTGTGTTCGCTTTAAATTTCAAATATGTTGCTTTCAGATTCAGCGTGAAAAGCTGAATCTAAGAAAGTCATTTATAAATGACTTTGTTAAATTCAATTTTTCATACTGAATCTGTAACAAACACTTTTAAAAGGTTCAAGAAAACAAAAGATTCATTTTGTTTAATTAAGAAGAACATATTAATTCATTTATTGAATGTATGCTTACTCTTCCTTATACATATTTATCGATTTTGTACATCTTTATTCAAAACTCAAAATAAAAGAAAAGCAATTAACTTTAATTAATTATAATATCCATTGTATAATAACTTCTTATACGACTAGTTATTATATGAATATTATAATTAATTAAAATTAATTGTTTTTATTTTATTTCAATCTTTGAATAGAGATATACAAAAATAAATAAATATATAAAAGAAGAAATGAAAAAATATTAAATAAATTAAACAAGATGTCCTTCCTAATTAAACGAAATGAATTTAATTACCTCTGTAATAAAACAATATATGTCATCGCGTTAAATATGGAAAAATTACACCAGCGGTTATTGAAAAATACATCAACATAATACGGTATATTTTTAAAAACAATGGACAAAAGAAGATGTAATCCACAAAGAAATGTAATTAATTAGCATGACAGACAATAAGAAAAATAATAACTTGTTAATTAACATAATGACTAAAATGAGAAATAATATGTTAGAATGGCGATTCAAGCAATTAATATTTATGAACGTTGAAATAGAAATACGAGAATAGTCCTAAATGCAATCGGTAATTCAGAAAATTTCTGTTCATCAAATATTTGAATAAAGCAGACCTAAAGCAAGTATTATTATTACCATTTAACAATAATTATTATTAGTTTAATGAGAAATATTACAGATAAAAACAAGGTTTACTCATCGGTAACATTTTGTTACCCATTCTAGTTGATCTTTGTATGGATAAATACATAAAGAAAAATATGGAAAAATTTAATTTTCTTTTAAGCTCTGGAGGTATGTCAATGATATTCTTATAATAACCAAAATGAACGAAGACTAATTTAAACCATATGTAGAAGATCTTGACAAAATTATAAGTCAACTTAGATTCACTTATAAATATGAAAGAAATAATACCATTCATTTACTTGATACGACACTGACAAAAAATTACGATAATACGATTGGTATCAGATGGTATAGAAAAGATGCGGCATTCGATAGGTTATTGAACTACTATTCAGATCATGAACAATCTATTAAAATAAATATTTATAAAAACATGGTATCCACAATAATTGAGACAACCAATAATAATAATAATGATAATAATAACCAACAAAATGATTTAAATGAACTTAAAGCAAGTCTTATAAAATCGAACTACCCAACACATATCATTGATATATATATATTAAATAAACCGTGAAATCCATTAAAAATTCAAAAATGAAATGAAAAAGAAAGGAAAAGTGATAAAATAAACGAAATGAAATACCAAATTACATTACCATGTATACATGGAAAAGGAGTATTAAAACGGACATTAGAGCAATCAAAAATGAAAATATTTTTCTCCTAGTTCAATAAATTTCAAACAGTACTTACGAATCTAGTTGAACAAAAATCCCGATCGATCATTTATCAAGTAACATGCAAGTGTGAAGCAATTTTTAACGAAGAAATGAAACTTGGTTTAAATAAACGAATATCACAGTGCAAACGAGTAATTAAAAACAACGACATTAAATCAAATTTGCAGATTGTACAACACCATCAAGATAATACATATCAATGCGCATTTGTTTGGATAAAGCATTTGCCATTAACAATGAGATTGGTTGGAAAAAACAACGAATCAAAGAATAAATTTATTCCACCATTAACACGCCGATAAATCTTCATGATAACATCAATGCACCATGGCTCCGTCATCTGCGCAAAACATCTACAATTATAAAAAGGACGATAGAAATGAAAGGGAGAAGAAATTTATTCATCGTGGGCATACAAGATGGTGATAGTGGACCGGAGAAAGAAGACAAGTAGTCCATCTTCCCTATCAGCTTCACTGTCTTGCTATCCCACTATCATATAGTTAATATAAAAAAGAAAAGAAAAATAAATTCAAATAGAAAAATCTATACATTTCTATGCAATGTCTGAAGAAGACAAGTTCAATTGTCGAAACGTCACGTCATTATTTCATTCAAATAATTATTAAAAAACTATTATAACTAATTAAAATTGATTGTTTTCATTTTATTTTAATTTTTGAATAAAGATATACAAAAAAGAAACAATATATTAAAGCAAGAGTAAAAATATTGAATCAATTAAAGGTAAAATTTCCAACCAGAAAAAAAACAGCGCATATTTTGACAATATCCCCGTGATTATTTTGCGCATATTGTGATGCACAGTTTTTTGTGTATTAGTATCGTATAGCTGTGGGAAGGATGAATGAGAGAATAAGCAAAGTAAAGGTAAAATTTCTAACCAAAAAAAAACAAGGTATGTGTTGAAATTATTCTCCCCATTGTTCGCGATATGGTTGGATACGCGAAGTAAAACATATTTATCAACGTATATATACGTAAATTGGATTGATTTACTTTGAAGCACAGAACGACATCAACACATTACAGTGGTATTATCGTCGTGAACAGACAAGATTCTCTACGAATCCAACGAACAAATGTATGTATTTGCCAAATTGTAGTCTCTTTAGACGGTTTTTTTGCAATAAGTGTAGAGGGGATTTTTACTACCCTCAAGTATTACAATCCATTTATATTTTGCATTTAAATCAAAGTTCAATGGGTGTAGATCGTGAGCAACTGCACTGAAACCCTATTTAAATGCACTGAAATTGACTTCAATGCGTTCAAATGCGATATAAATGAATCAAAATTCATTTGACCCTTTGAGGATGGAATTTGTTTTCAATCGAAAAGTAGTTTTTCAATCACTTAATTTTATTTGGCTCAAAATGATTGCATAAAAATCTTATGACAATCAAAAAAGCAATTTTTCTGATCTTTGAAACAAAATGCTAGTTTGCAAGTAAAACATTCGATTTTGGATTTTGCTTGTGCTTCTTTTGTATTACAATAAGCACATCTTCTTCGTATTCCTTTCACATGCAAATGGATTTTATTATTAAAATGAAGAACAAATTGTGATGATGCCACTGTGGACTTTCTCACAAAGGGAGATCTTTCACGATTGATTCGTTCAGCACCAGAGCAGAGAGACTTCGCCACTGAAACCATGTAATTTAAGTATGTTAGTTTATCCTCAGCTAACTAATTGTAGCCAATAAATGAATGGAAACAGATGCACTTAGAAAATCAATAAAAAGTCGAAGCCAGTTTCTTTTAGATTGGCGATCAAGAGTATAGCAGGATATTCTTTAGTTTAGCCGATCAACTTCACGTACAAGCTGATTGTAGTCTTCAATTGCTTTTGAACAGTGAATTGTAATAAATTGACCATTCTTTAATTGTCGAGAAATCGGAACAACTTCGTTGACTTGCCAGTTATTTGAAGCCAAAAATACGTGTCTGGTATCTATTCATTTAAAGATAATACTGTTCGATATAATTATTGACTTATAATCTCCTCGTCTCATCTTCTCTTACTCAATGAAATTCGATACAATACCCCATGATCTGGTCTAATAATTTCGGCGACCGTTATGTTCAGTAACTTTAGCTTCTCTAATAATCCGAGTAAAGTAAAAAACTATCGAAATATAAATGTTTTTCTTCAAAATTATGATCAAAAATAAGATTGAAAACAACACGTTTGGCGGATGTGGGATGTGGCTGTGGCTGTGGCTGTGGCTGTGGGCGTGGATCTGTTCTTCTATGATTCTCACACCCTACTTTATCTAGGAAATATTGAATTTTAAGGAACAATGATGGTTGTGGAGCCTCTTCATAATCATCAGAATATGTAAAAAAAGGAATATCAAATGTGATATGGTCATTTATTGATTAAAAAATATTGTCATATCACAACAAGATCATAGTTGCTGAAGAAAGCTTTATCTTCACGTATTGCCATGTAAATGGGTAAAATATGTACCGAACATGAATATCACAACGTATGTTGAAGAGGTGTTGTCTTCAGCTACAAAAAAAAAGTTTCATATATGATGGTACGAATTCAACTTATTCAGATTTTATCTGACAATCGATACGAGAAAACTTTCCAAACTAGAAAATATGTCACATACGTACAAAAATAATTGCTAACAAATTTTCCTATCTTCTGATAAGAGGTTAATACATTTAAAATAAGGTTCAAAATTGTCAAAACCTGATTTTGGATTTGTTGAACCCACTTTTCTGTAGACAGAACATTCCACTGCCTGAGTCTGCCATAATAAGAAAAATTAGTAAGCATGATAATCGTAAAATCGAGAAAATCTTAAGGCCACCATCACTGCACATATTTTTAAGTTTGCTATAGAAAATACAAGATGAGATCAGAGCTGACTAATATGTTCAGTCAAATGGTTAGTTTTGAAGATTGAACCATAAATGACTAAAAATGTTTTCATGTCTATTTCAGATTTTAGAAATGATAGTTTTCATAGGAATATTGATACTCGCTTTCTTCAATGAAGCCTCATGTGCAGGTGACCGAAGCGTAAGCATAGAGTTTTTGCGAATGTTGAAGTCATCCGCGACGGAATTCGATCGTGAACAACAATTGGCGAACAATTCGGCATTCAATTATAAGTTCGATTTTTATAATGCAAAAGTTGGCGTGAGAGAAACCGCAGCTGGACGATCAATATCTGCAAATGTAAGTATTTCACTTCTCGTGTATAAAAAATGTGCAAATTCGATGAAAAAATGACATTCAAATTCGTTCAAATTCAACAATTTAATGGGAAAAGATATTCTCTTTTTTACTGTGTAAACACGTTTAACTTCGTCAAATACTTATATTCAACATGTTTACGCGGTGAGAAAGATAACATCCTTTTTTCGTTAGATTTTAAAAATTTTTATAATGTTTCTTACATTAATATTGTGAAAGCATATTTTCACGTGTTCGAAACTTTGAAACTAACCGATCAGACAGAGATGTCGAAAATGCACCAACTGGGTGTACAAATGGAAGAAACTTCTGATATTTTCAGTCTATATTAGTTTTAATCAGATTTTGCAACAAAAGAACATCAGTTTTTGCTGTTACTTTTGCATCATTTGAATTATTTTTGGTGGAGATTTTTGCCTACAACAGCTGGAATGATGCCAAAATACCAGCAAAAACTTGCGTTTTGCTGTTAAATAGAATCAAAAGCGATATTGATTGAAACTATTTAGTAGTTTGCTCCTTTGTACACTGAGTTGCTGTTTTTTGAGATCTATGTCTGATCCGATAGACAAAAAAGAGAATCCACGATTTCCCGTTAAAAACCAGTTATACCCCGTATGAACGAGTTGGGCCATGAGACGGAATAGAAGATGTCCTTCCTAATATAACAATAGTATATCTACCCGGTCAGCAGAAAGTGCGTTGTTCGAGTATCGTGAAGGATCGCCTTTTTCTTCGTTCTGTTGTCATTCGATCTCGCTGTTGTCCTGGACTGCTGTTATACTAAGATCGTAACAAACGATGTTTATCACGTTAACTTTAGTAAAAACGTCGTTAAATGCCATATCGCTTTTACATGGTTAATAACACACCATATACTAAGCACTTTTTTTTCAGTCCGGCAATTATCCGGCACTCGTCAACAGTGGTGTTTCAATGAGTTATACATATATCAATGCATGCAGTTTACTTAACCCACATACGCACCCGCGAGCAACGATATTAATAAGTGTCGTGACAGGTGAATTTCTACATGGATTCTATCTAGAAAATGGTATCGAACCTGTAACGGTCAATGCGCAAGAAGGACAAGCGTTTGTGATTCCACAAGGAGCAGTTCATTTTTCACTAAACACGGGCTGTACCACAGGCTTGTTAATATCAGCATTCAGCAACGAGGATCCAGGCACTTTGCCTGCCACAGCTTTTATGCAAAAGTTTCCAATCAATATTGTTGGCGCATCCTTGGGAATTAATTCCGAAAAGGATGTTATAGCACAAGTGAATGCTCTGCCCGATTTCATATCGAAGAACGTTGACAAATGTTTACGTCAATGTAAATTGAAAACATAATCAGCGACCCCAATCGAAAGACAATTACTCTAAACAATATATAGTGTAACTGAAGACTAGTTTTATAATCAGTATTTTTCATTCATTTATTGTAGTGATCTAACTAACATTCTGCATTTTGATATAACATATGGTCTTTGCTTCTAATTTCGTTAAACATACTAACTCATTAATAAAATCTCTAAATTTTCAAGAAATAGAAACGTCTTATTTACTCCAACATACAAACTATACATTATTCTAAAAGCATCTAATGATCTACAGAACATAATTATTGATTCTGAGAATAATACTGAAGGTGACCTACGTAAAGTTGACTTTTCCAAGTATCTAAACTTTAGAGAAAATTTCAAAAACAAAGTGAAAAATTGTCGTTCAATCACAAACCGATCTTATATTTGATATCACGTGTATGAACAAACTGAAGAGTTATTGTGAAATTAAAAATACAGATTTGCCGGTGATCGAACAACCAAAAAAATTGATGTTAGAGCAAATAGTAGAATGGTGCAGTTCATACAACTGCACGATAACTTTTTGTTTTGCCAAAATGGAGAAGGCTCTCTTCTCTTAAACCTTGAAGATTAATAGATCAAACGGTACTTTCGATACCTCTATTGCATAAAAGTCTTCTCTCATCCTACATAAATTAAGCAATTTGAACGTAAGCGTTCTCCATTTTGCTCTCCTTCTCAGCAACGCTACATGTTCCATAGAACTTCGATCCATTATTGAAGTCATAATGAATCATCAGTCCGAGAAGAGAAAAGATCTGCTCGATCTCTTAATGCTAAACAATAGAAAACCTCTTGCTTTTTCGGCATTTCATCTATCTCTTCAACTTTAGCCATCATTCGATGGAATGCAACAACTATCTCTCCAGCAACAGCAAAAAGCTAAAGAAAGAACAGGAATAGTTAAGGATCTCATGAGTTTTCGAACGTGAACCGTTTGTCTCGAACACGAAGCTAGAGTTCGGATTTGGTGTATGCCTAGTCTAGAGAAATACTGTAGGTAACATCTCAGAATATTACCGATAGTTTCGTTCTGAGAATTGGCAAAAATAGACATTGCTGAAGATGATATCGTCGAAATGATCGATTGTCGAATTTCAGCGAAATACATACCGATCGTTTATTTTTGAAATAATCATTTTTGATTCTAAAGATTTTTTTTCTGTGTTAATCGCGGATGGCATAATTCATTTTTACTTTCTGTACTTTTTGGCATTCCATCAATGATAATCATGATGGTATTTATGCTTAAATGGTAAAATCATCAAGAAACATCACAAATTATACGTGGTTTTTAGTTAGAAAATCTTATTATGTTTCTTTTATCAACACCAGTACAAGTAAATCTTTTCTTTATAAATTCTTTATTTTAAGTTTCCTTTATTAATAGGCGATTAGTGATCGTTTTTTTATATTCAAGCATTCAAACCATTGAAATATCATTCAGCTCATATGAATGTTTTAATTGTTATGGCAACAACAACAGTATATACTTAATCATGTTTTGTGATTTTATTTAATATAATAAAAGATCTTCCAAGTCTAGTTACAGTTTTTGATGTATCACCAATGCTTATGATGCTTGTTTCATTTAGTAGATGGCTTGAACATAGAGCTAAGATTTGTCAGAAAGAAAACAAAAATTCATTAAAGTAATAATGTATCTTATACATGATTGCTCATAAATAACTAGACAATAAAAGCATTTAACATCTTCAGTCTGCTTTAAACAACTGGGCTCGTTTGTTTTTCTTAGTAATAGAGGCCTATTCAGAGTTTTTATTCACAAACAAACCGTCAATGGATACTACGTAGAACAAGTACTATTGATTGACCTCAATAAATAAATACTCCTATTGGCCGAAAATACCCACTATAATCTTAGCCTTTCTTAACGTTATAAATCTGGAGTTTTTAGCATATGTATTACCTTAGAAATGCAGGCCAACAAGACTTACCTGGTATTGATCGCTTGAATTAAAGAGAATATTTTGAGCCAATAATGCTAGTTCTACACAGTATCTATCCAAGAGTTTCTGTATGAACAAGAACTTTCACCGAAATAAAAATCAATTCGATTGATTAAAGCAAAATGTGAGATATTGAATTTTATTTGTAGAATTCAAGACTAATAAAACACTTAAAATGTAAGTAAGAGATTTATGCTCGATCTTTGTGCTTGACATTTGTTTACAGTGATTGAGTTTCGTCCATGTTCACTATAAAAGAGTTTTGTTATAGAGAAAACAATGAATTCGATGCTCTTGAGATTTTCATTATCCTCATGTATTACTCTTGTTAAATAGAAGAATAAGATTTCGAAATCTATAGCCCTTGGAATCTCCAACAATCTATTTCTTCCTTCTTTTTCATAAAAAATTCTTATTATAAAAAAAATGCGTTCTATTTTAATTTGAATTATTTTAAAAATTTCTTTTTAGGGAAAAACATCTGATGCTCTAACAAAATTATTATCATTACAACCTTCACAAGAAATATTAATTCGTTTAGATGAAGACAATGTTTCAATTATTGAAGAAAAATTATTATTGCAAAACTTATTCAATGTAATGATATATTAAAAATCTTACTAAATGAAACAATTCCTATCGATGGTCGAGTTATTGAAGGTACATCAACAAATAATCAGGGTGTGGCTGTGGATGTGGGTGTGTGGGTGTACATGTGAGTAGCAGTAACCAAGATCCAAAAATTGACTATTCAAGGAAATTTAAGCAATTCAAGGAATTCAAGAAATCCAGCGCATCATATAACTTTGAATTATATCCCTTGAAAGTATCATGGAATTCAAGGAATTCAACGAAATTCAAGAAACTCAATACATCCATATAATTTTTAGTTATATCCTCTGAAAGTATCATGGAATTCAAGGAAACGGAGGAAATTTTAACAATTTCAAATCAGTGTCGGAACTTGTGCGTTACTGCATGCATGCTGTGGTGTATGATTGCAATGAGAATCAATTTTCGTAAAGTTTTTCGAATGATCTTGTATGCGCATATAGTTTGTTGTGGTAAGATCTTATTTGAACGCACAAGAAGCCTTAATAGATCTTATTTTCCGATTGGGGTGTGGGTGTGAGTATGGGTGGGGTGTGGGTGTGTGAGAAGAGATAACTTCAACACTCACACCCACATTCACACGCCGCACCCACCCTTGCTCTCTACCTTGGTTCAATTCCTTGAATCTCCTTGAGTTTCGTTCAATTTCGAGAATTGCTAGATTTTCTTGAATTCATTCAATTCCAGCATAGTTGCGACTTATAACTCCCCTTCTTGTCTAACTTTGTTCAGGGTGTGGGTGTCGGATGTAGGTAAGTTACTAAGTGTGAGTGGTATGGGTGTAGGTTTGCAGATGGCTATAAGTCTACTGTACACTCACACCCACACCCATAATCCAGATATTTGTAGCGTCTCTGTCGAAAAAATATCTTAATACGATAGGTTAAACAATTCTGCTATCCATAAAGAGAGAGATCTCTTTGGTCAAAATAGGGAAGAAAGAGTTTTGTATGCCCGATGAGAAAATAAAATCAGATGAAATCTCATCAGTAGCGACTAGTTAATTAGCAGAAGAAACTGTTGCTCACAGTGAATTTCAGAAACAACTGTTTCTTATCAAATTCGACAACTCAAACATTCACAACGATCATCTGGTGAATTTATTTTAGAAAAAAATAAACGATTTGTAAGTTTTTTCGTATAACTTTTATATTTTATAATAAATATATTCTCTTTTTAAGCTATGATTAGGGTGCAGAAACAAGTAACATCCACACTCCATATTTGCTAATTTATTTATTTCAATTACAAGTTTTGATCTTGTTTTTGATATCTATTTGATCTTTCCTTTGTTGCTGAATTGTTAGAAGCACAATAGTATGATCTTTCTTCTAATTAATACAAGTTAAAAATCAGCTGAAAATTCTTTTTCTCGTATCAAAAGCCTCATTTGCTAGATCCAACGATTTTTGATGCATCTATACTGTTACTCAATAACAGATGTTAAATTGAATTATTTCATAATTGTAATTTAGACTATTTTCTTCTGATATCGAGATTAAACATTTTCAACTGATTTCTTATTATTTATACTACATAGTTTCTCAACATCAATCAAGATTTTCTTGTGTTAATTATGTCTATAAGCATACAAAATGATTGTATATTCTTTATAAAGTATTATATCATAACAAATGGTCAACTTTTTTTTGTGACGGATACATCTATTGTCCTTTGTTTAGCATGATGTTGTCTACTTTCATGTGAATGAACATTATGAAGAGATGACAAGAAAATAAAGAAATTTTGAAAAGAGTGTAGCATTTCTTTATGATCATATTGAATGATGTATCGATCGCACATATTTTTTGTATCATTGTCATGCACTCTGTTCTCCACCAACAGACACAACCGTCCGAAAAAAAAATGTTTTGAAGAAAATGACAGTGATAATCAACCATGAATCAGTCTGATATTCATCTGCTTGATTAACCCAATGAAATATTGATCATCATCTTGAAAAAACTTGGCAACATTGATGTTCTCTATTCACTATTTGGTATTCAGAATGAACGGAGACACTTTACTAGAAGATAGTGTATTCAGTAGTATTCTCAATCTGGGTGTGCGTGCGGGTGTCGATGTGAGTATTCTTTCTATCGACACTCACACCCACACCCTATTCCGATTGTTTTCTATGCTTCCGTCTATATTTTGTGTGCTAAGCTTTATATTGGATCAAATGTTTAAACTAAAAAAGAAGACCCTGCCAGAAAGATCTGAAAACTATAGTGTCGTGAGCGAGAATGTCATCCTCGTGCTGCTATTATTCTATTGTATTTTGATGCACAATGTTCAGTACAGGTAAATTCTTTTTTCAAAAATTATTTGCAATTTAGATAGCTTTTTATAGGTTCTTATAACGAAGTACCATGAAAAGGTAAACTGAGAAAATACTATTTTTCAAATTTAAGAGAGTTTGTTTTTTTAATTTTATAGAGTGCTGAAGAACTTGGCTTAGATAATAAAATTATTAACAAATTAATACAATACCATAAATCAATACAAAAGAATGTATTTAATGTTCTAGAGAACTCATCGGTTCAGCATTATTATTTTATCATCCGTATTCCCAATAAAAACATTGATCTTACGCCAAGCAAAGAAGAAATTTATGTAAATATTCATATTGTTTTAAATATAATTAAACCAGTTTCTAAAAATTGTTCCCTTTTTTATGAATCATGATCCAAAAGGAGTCTTGAAGTATAGAGATAGAAATGTGAAGCCTTTGTCCCGCAGATTGTAACAGATGGTTCACAAGAAAATTATCCTACGTGATACCTCACGTTTACAATGAGAGTTCGGTCATTTGATAGGGCCCGTTGAGACTAAACGGATTCTCACCCACGTGCTGCTATATTAGAGTTATGGCCGTTACGCACGATAATTTAAAAAATCGAACAGACGAATTTCTATCTAAAAATTTGTCCGTAGACAGCTAGTAAAGTCATCCAAATATCTTATAAATCACAGCCAAACAGAATAGTCTCTTTTTGCAATATCACAGTTTGATTATTGAGTCGATATCTTGAGACGACACCATTCATTTTGGCTGAAGTTTTTAGGAAATCTAACAAGTTCAAGAACTATCTGTGGACAAAGTTTCAAGTCAAAATTCTTTTATTCGATTTTATTTTATAAATATTGTGTGTAACATAGCCATAACTTCAAGAGAGTAGCGCATAGGCAAGAATTCTTCTAGACATTTTCTAGTCTCAACAGATCATACCGAATAATTGGAGTCTCATTTTGGATGGTTTACTCGTAAGCAATGTCTTTCCTTCCACGTGTCAGTTGATGTATGATCAAAGATCGTCTATCAATAAAGTATTGTTATAATATATGAATTAATTTCTTATTGTATCTCCAAAGAATCAAGTGAAAGGACGATGAAAAAATGTGTCCCAAAATAGATCTCTCTGTGATTAGCAACAACACCTAAATTACGTTTCACATTTTAATCCTGTATGAATTGCAATAACAACTGTTCTTTGCGAAGGGTATTGTATGGCATAATGTTTTTCTATTGACATGCTGTAAAACGTCAAGGCAGTCAAAAGATAACTTCAAAGAAATCAAATTACGTTGTGGTAACTTGTATAGATCGATATGAACGTAAATCACTTATTGAATAGATAGATTCGATTATGTATTTTATGTACATGTTAAGCACTCTTTTGTTTTAGTAATATTTTGTTGCGTAAAGATAACATAAATGGAAATTAGATTGCTTCTCAAAAATACAATAATATTCATCGATTATGTCCTCATCAATTCAATTGACTATTGGTCTGATTATTTGATTTTATTCATAAAATATGAAGGATTTCAGGTATGAAAAATTAACCATATCAGATATTTTGTAAGGTTAGACAATCTGGCCGATGTCCTATGTATCATATTACTTCTGTCCAAGATATTTGATGAACACATTAAATTTATCTTCCTTATGATGTTTACTATAAGTAAAATAATCTTAAAAAATAGAAGCATCTGCAAAAATAAATCAAAAAATTTGTTTTGCAAGTTCAATTCAAGATCTAAACATAAGAGAAAAACCATCAATCGATCTTTTTACAACAAACGATATAAGTACTTGCCATGATATTCAGTACGAAAATTTTACCACTTACAAGATATTGATGAGATATATTCGCATAATTAGCGAGGCGTACTGAATGCAGCATTTTGATTATTAAAATAGTTAAATTGTTATATTCAAATATGTATCTAGAGTATTTTGAACAATATTCGGTAATGAATGTCTGCAAGGTTAATTCGAGATGATTGTAGTCGACGAAGGGTAATTCTTACTTTCCTTTTTAAGTTCATTAAAAGCGATACCTTTCAAATATTGCTCGTATTGTCATTAGGGAGCTGCGAGTCTCTCTAGACTCGGATCCGAATTCACAACAGTGTGAACGCATAGCTTCCTAATTACCATGCTGAATATCGGTAAAATCAACAGTTACTGCCGAAGACACTGTTACTTTTGTTATCGTTATATCTTAACGATACTTGAAAGAATTTTTTCTTGCTTCAACTATGATTTCGATCATAGGTTAATTCACATCTAACAGCTAATGATGATATTATAATAAAGCTGTGCATCATGGTGTAAATTCTCTAAATGCTTGATGTATTTTTTTTCTATCAATAAACTTCTTGAATTTGCAGAAGTTGGTGATAAACCTAAATAGATGACGTAAACTCATGATATTTAAGCAGAGAAAGTTAATGAAATTATATAAATACTTTTCTTCAAGTTCCTATATAATATAAATGATCATTATTTGTTAACAAAGTTTTTATTTGTAATTTCAAACTTTTCTCTATATGTCAAGGACAGAAAAATAAGTAAAAAAAAATGACTCATTTTTTCTTTTCGAACAATTGTTTACTAAAAAAAAAACCTTGTTTCTTGTGTCTCGCTATTGACATTTACTATTTTGAAGAATTTTATGAAACTATGCAAAAAATAGATTGCTATGAAATTCATTTATATTAATTTATTTTAATAAAAAATGATACTATAGAATTCAAAATATATGATATGGTTGTTTTACTTTTTTTAGTAGTGAAGCAGAACAGCATGTACTACTGTGTTTTTGCTAAAAACAATCAATATAGATCAAAATTTTAATTTAGGCAGAATTATTTTTTAATTAGGTGCAAAACTGAGAAATACTTTTCTTTTATTTAAAAATAAATTCTAAGTTTCATTTGGACTAAGAAAATATGTCAAATATCTACTTTTTTTACTAGAGAGAGTGTTTCTTTTAAGAAAGTGACTGTGTACACTTGAGTGCACATAGCCAAATGCCATTGTACTCTTGAGTGTACATAGTCGACTGACTATGTGCACTCAGGTAGATATAATCAAGATATAAAACTTTAAGATTAAGTTATATTAGAGTCTTTTATAACTTAATCTTAAAGTTTTATATCTTGATTATATCTATCCGAGTGCACATAGCCACTTCCATTATTTTTCCTCGATCGAATCGTAAAAAAAAACACGAATTGCTGTTGCTTTCGAGAGAAGGAAATTACCAAAATATTAGTCTTAACTATGAGAACAACTTATATAATCACTGAGTTGCAACTTTCCAAGATTGCTCACATTCTTACGCAATTACGACATGTTTTTACATTTCTTTTAATCGCAGTAAAACAAATCATTTACTATATTTCTCCTATAAGAAGATTAAATCACAGTTCAATATATATTGTTTTATAAATATTAAATATTAAATGAATTCAAAAGAGAAAACAAAATATTCTATATCCACTTGCTGTGAGGACAGCATAATTAGGTAAGATTTTACTTCTAATTAAAAGCTTTATGTAAGATTTCTAATATTTATCTTTACCGCAAATTAGGCATTTAGCATATTGGTTTCATTTGGAAGACTTACAACGATCGATTAGACCTATTATACACATTAAAGAGGAAAATGCATATAGACAAATACTTCATGAGTTATTTATAATTGAGGTTCGTTTTTATAAGGATTTTGATGCAAAAAAACTTAGAAGACAACCAGACAAAAAGGATTGGATGAAGTTTTCTATTCCTGGTAAGTTAATTTTTTTATTTGATATCAGAATAAAACTCATCATATATTTTATTCTTAAGTGATATTGAAAATGCTCAATATAATCTACCAGCAACAGGTTTCTTATGTACCTTCTGATGGTGAATCAATGAATGATAATGATTCTGGTAAATACTAGTTTTTTTCCTAATAAATAAAATTCCTATATTATTGTTTTAGAGTCTAGTGACACACTAACTAATTATCAACTTGTTACAACTCGCATTGCCATAATTCGTACAATATATGCCAAACTTATTTGGAGAGAATGGCGTCGCGAAAGACTTTGGGGTCCACGTGTTGGTGTAATTTTAATTTCAACTATGGAAGAGGGTGCAGAAAAAGTATGTTATTTTTGTGTGATTGTTCAAATGTTCAAAACTTTGAAATACTTTTTTTTAGGTTTTACTTATTTCATATATATCAGATAAGCCATTCCAATGTTTGAATTTTGGATTTCCTAAAGGAAAGCCTAATTTAGGAGAAACTATAAAACATGGAGGTTTTCGCGAAGTAAATACATACTAATTTTCTTACAATAAAATGTGACTTATTTATTATTTTAGATGGTAGAAGAGATTGGTATAAATGATCCATATGACAGTATTAGAGTGGCCATTAAATATGGTGTAGTTATTAAAAAATGTCCCTATATTGGTGGTCGAGATCAACGTCGAAGTCGAACACATTATTATGTTATAGCTACGACATCCTCTCAAGATACAACATTTCAACCAGACAAAACAGAAGTTTGTGTAAGTGGAGATATATTTCGTATTTTTTCCAACGATAGAAATCGAGAATTCTCATGATTAATTTTTAAATGTTTTTCTTTTGTAGAATGTTCAATGGCATAGTATATATACTTTGCCATGTTGTGACACTTGCAAAATAAAATGGAGGTTTACACCAGATGATGACCCAAAAATACCTGTCAATTATCATATGGTTACATTAAGAGATATTAATGGAGAAAATTCAGCTGTTCTGTAAGTATAATAGATTAAGAAAATAGAATAAAAAGTTTTCATTGAATTTAGAGATATATTGGCATATGTAGATGAAAAGAATGGCAATCGAAATGCCTACAATAAATATGTTTATACTCACCGTAAATGCGAAGGAAATTTTTCATGAATACTCTTTATAGACATGATCTAATAATGAACAGCAATGATTATTCAAATATCAATCATATTATAAACAAGAATCTCTAGAATATAAATCACTAGAGAGACTCACCCACAAAATCATATAAAAGCATACAGGTCTTTTTTCTTTTTCTTCTTTTTTGTATTACAACACGTTTTTTTTGTTGCTTAAATAAAATCGATGCTGTTCAAATAGTATTCTTGAGAAGAAAAAGAATGTCCTTGTTGTGAATAGTTTATTACCTTGACGACTTCAAATCAATATGTTGCAAAGAGTACCGATTTGATTAAAAATAAAAAACCATTCTACATGGAATAGGAAGACAACACATAGATTCAGATCGAATAATAGTAACCGATTTGCAAAAATTACTAAAATAAAATCGTACAATTGATCGAGATTAACTAATGACTAATAAAGTTTATTGTTCAAAGGCACAACAAAACATAATATATTTTGGTCATTATCGAAGCTTCAAATTAATATTAGCTCGATCGTTAGTTTATAATTATATTATAATTTTAAATCATAGTTCTTAGATCATAATCTTGCATAAGAGACACAAGTGAGAAAAACTATATCGTATTTGGCGTTAAAAGAATCCCTATTGTTACGTTCAAATATATTTAACTCATCATATCATGAAAATCGTGTTAGTTTTGACGATGAATCCCGATAGTCGAAAAAAAATCACGATTTGAACAAAGAAATTTATGATAAATTGCTATTGATTGGCGATTTTTCAATTAGTGGAATAAATCGCAAATACATTGACGACTATCAAAATACCGATGATTAATCTCAATTTTTCCTGATGTTTTAAAAACAGCACCGTAAGAATCATTTACATAAAAATTATTTGTATATTTTATGTTTTTAAAAGCAAGACAAACAAAATTTTGATGATTTTTGCTTAAAGAATTTTTTCAGTAATTCCATGACATACTATCTGATATAAACTTTGGATTGAATATTTACTTTCTGATTAGTTTTCTTGCATATGAAAGCAGGGTCTGTGGAAATGTGGTTGTAGACACAAGTATCTATCTTCTGTTCACCCATACCATAAATGGTACTAAATTTAAACTCAATGTGCTAAAGGATATCCCGTTTGACTCGGATTTTAACTTCTATGTGGTTCTTGATAATAATCAAGCGATAGAATATATACGACTCTGATTCGACTATACATAACTTTTCAACATACTAACAATATATGAAGATACTTTGATTAAATGTTTTTCAATTGGACTTTTACTGCACTACTAGTCAATATGAACATGATTCATACACAGAAATGACACTGATAGCATCGACTCTCATGGTCAATATAATCGATGAGTTTTTCAGAATTGATATTGTTCTATAAAAAATAATAACACTTATGAGACCATCAATACATGAATTAATTAAAAAGAGGGTATAAATAAGCATGCAGCTGCAAACTCAACACTGGTATATTTGAAGTTATTTACATGTGATAAATAAATAGGTCTTATTTTAAAAGCCAATAATGCACATCAAGTATATTAAAAAAACGCGTGTGATATACAGGGTGGCCCAAAAGTAAGGAAAAATAATGGGTATCCGATAATAACTGATGAAAAACTGTTAATGATATTTTTCATACTTTTTATTGATGTAGAGAGATGAAATTTTCAGAANACTAGCTGCAATCTATCATAGCCGATCATTTCTTATATTATGAGTGCTTTAGTCTCGGTAAATTCATCTTTCTTCATACCTAATTTTTTTAAAAGATACCGGAAATGTCGGTTGTTCAAAATTAATCTCAGGTTAACAGGTTACGATATGGACAACCTGTAACCTGCCCTGTAAAAATTTCATAACCTGGCCCTGCCCTGCCCTGCTATTTTCGCAGCCTGCCCTGTCCTGCCCTGTCAGGGCAGGGCAGGGCAGGGCAGGTTACCTGCATCCTGCAGGGCTCTAATTGAGACAAACATAAGAGAATTGCACAACATATTCAAAATAACATTTTCTATTTAGACAAGCAGAGAAAAATATTAACTCATTATGGAGTCATTGAAAATAAAAAAACATGTTTTTATGAGTTTTACTTGTCTGACCTCTATTGACAATATGTTTTAAAGCTTCTATGAGTCGTGATTAGACCGTTCATCGGGTTCTAGTCGACATCGCTTTAGAATCATTTAATTTATCGAATATTCTACTTCTAAATAATTGGCATGGTTATTGCATCGTTATTCTGAGAAAATATTTCAAGTCTGCAGAAAGTGATTTAAATAGAATGTGAATAGAAGTCTTCAGATAATTCGTACCGACACTTTTAAATCTACATGATTATTAGTCAACCATTTACGATTTTTTGATGAAAAGGCGAACAATTAGTTGAAAAGGTTTCTTCACTAATGAAATAATCGAATTTTCGAATAATAGAAAAAATCTTCTTTTCCATTTATCACATAAGGATTTTCTTCAAAGTATTCAGTTGTACTGAATTCTAGATTTTTCGTCTTAGCAAATAAAAAATTTACGTTTTCAGCGAACAGTCGATAGAATTTAGAGGCAAAATTGAAAGTCAACATGACTAAATTCCTGCTGATGAGAATTTCATTGAAGCCTATCAACTTCTTGCTAAGGAGGGATATTGATTGCTCGATTAGTTATCTATATGAATCATTTCATATCATCAGCTGTCTTACATATGACGAAAAAATAGTGAAGTCCTTTAAAATCTGGGTGTGGGTGTTAGTTTTCCCTTAACCTACTCTCATCCACACCCACATTAAGATCAACAACAGCAGGAGTAATTAAATTAAAAAATTTACTATTATGACAAATATTATATAAATGTCTTCTCCATGGTACAAAATGTGCATAATATGGTATATATTACGCATGTGACATCGTTTACGTTCAATTTTTTCTAAAACAACAAGTGATAAAAATAAAGTAATTTTACTGCATTATTATTTCGTATTGATTATATATTAACATCACCTGTATTAATAACATTATACATTATTTGCATCCGACCATCTCAAGATGATAATACAAGTAATGCCTAACAAACAAAAACAATTTTTTTAGAAACATTTTTAATTGTTTTAAATATAACGTTAATAGATCTTGACAATAATAAAATTTTTCTTTGAAAAACTAAGAAAAAAACAAATGAAAGTTTCAATTGGTGAAATCAGGAAGAAATCTATTTTAAAGGTTGTTTTAGATGGATTTATTTTTGGTAGAGGCCATCAATTACGGGTCCAAAAAATTTTGTACCGAATGGTGCAATCTACCCTCTGAGCACTAGCCTCATCAAAAGATGACAACAGTTTTGAATAGATTTACAAGCAATTTTATACTTGTCTAACCCAATCTATTTCTTATTTGAATCTAATAGTAGCGTTTACTAGACACATTTCACTGATTTATTAGAGAAGAATAAAATGAAAATTCATGTGTTAGCCTAATTGTTCTGAATCGATCGATTCAAACGGGACGACCAAATCCTTTTCATCGTGAAGATAGTTATCGTCGAAACGACTGGACACAGTAGAAGCCAAGGATATAGAGGACATGGAGAAAATGAATATTGCGAATTCTAATGAATTTTTAGATTGTGATTGTTTCCATCCAAGAAGTTCTTAACAAGTGCAGCTTTATACGAATCTCATGCTGCGAAACGCTATTATTTCAAAACATTCAGAACGAGGTCGATATATAATCGAAAAACTCCAATCTATTAATCAAGATTTTCGGTGTCACGGGATGAAACTCTACAATTTGAGAGCTGGATGACAAAACCGTTATTGTGTTGTTCATCATAATGTCACATGTTAATTTTTTGACATATCGATCCGAAATACCATTGATGACAGGCACAAAATGATAACGTTGGACATTTGAGATTATGCTGAAAACAATTACGTTGATTTTCGCACAAATAGTTTCTTCAACAATAATGCGTCAGATTGTGATTAAACCGGAAAGAATTGCCTAATTGATAGAGAGTACATAAACACAAGTAAATATCATCATAGAAACAAACTAATTCGGAGTATGAATGTGAATGTGAATGTTTCTATTTGTCTTATCTTGAGACAGATCTACATACACTCATGCCATCACTCGACAACACGCAGAGCAGCGTCCACGAACATACTAGAACGTCGTGAACTCTTAGTGCAGCAAATGATAAACTATATAGCGATTTTTCTTTCAGCTACACTTGAAAATAGCATTAATACGACAAACTAAATGTGCATTTGTTCTGAGCTTTTGGATGATTGCCTATGAATAATTATGATTGATTCAAGCTCTACAAAATCATCTGTACATATATATACTTCAGCTGAGACCGAATAAGGAATAGTGTGCTTGTATGTATTATTAGTACTCACATTATCATTTTCTGGCAAGGTAAAAAAAAATACATACATATTGAACTTTTTTCGTATTCTGAGCTCCTCGAGTGTTGCGCCTTTACTTTTGTGTAGTTGATTATGTAAATGGAAGATTTCAAACCTTTTCACCAGTTTAGATAATAATATATATCTCCGATATAGATCGTTATTGAGCTCTTCCTTATCGTTTTTGGATCATTGTGCACGGGTGTGAGTGAGTATTACCTTATCTGGCACCCATACCCAAAAAATGACCAATAACAGAAAGTAGGAGTGATATGTAGAATAGTAAAAATTACTAGTTATAACAGAGAGATCGAATAGCTATAATTTTTTCATCTATGCTGTTGGTAAAAGTGACTCAAAAATTCCTATAAATTTCATGTTACTTGTATCTCTGTGACTATAAGAGATAGAAAGTTCAAATAGTAGCGTAGAGTAGATCTAGGTATCTAGTAACTACGCTGCAAATATCAATCTGTTCTACTGAAGAGAAACATGTTAGAAAATGATTAGAATTTATTAGACACTGTTTTAGCATACCTACATTGTGTCAACACAAGTGATTACACATTTGACGAAGTAAAAACAATTTATAGAAGAGTTACTTCTATACAATATCAGTGCAATAGATCTTCATGAGATGCTTCACATGGAGCAAGAATGTGAGTGAAATACAAAATTTTTCTTCTCGGTGAAATCTTGTGGGTTTTTATTTAATTATTTTCGAATGTTATCAATCAAGACAATTGAATTCAAATGATGTTGAAAAACCAGCGAATTAAAGTTTATAAAAGAAGTTAATAAAAGTTCCATAGCAATGCCACCGATCTCCAGCATCAAAGCGAAGTTTCATTACTGGTCTTTCGCCATATGGATCTGCAAAGCAAACAGGTTCCTCATTTGATGAATTCCATTCGATGGGAATCTCGTATCCCTCTTCAGTTGTGTAAAACGCTTTCGTGCATGCAACCTGGGAGATACATAATTCATATGGAGTCGATAAATGACTGTCGAAGAAAATAGTCATGTTGTGCATTGGCCCACCCCAAAACAGAGATATATTCGAACAATTGTTGCCATAGGAGAGACGATCTGCAATGAATATTGTATTCTTACAGGCTGAGAAAATATACTGAAAGCAGTCTTCGGCTGGTTGATCAGTGGCTACACAATCACCATCACTAGGTTGGCCTAGCACAGCTATCGAAATAGAAGCAACAAAAACAATGAGAATATTAATTTTGAATGACATTTTACAATATTTCAAACACACATGTGATACGCTGACTTGTATTTATTCTTATGCAATCAAACGTGTGCATGGTTTGATTTGAAATTTGATCAATCCCATGAGTATTAAGGCGCTTAGATTGATTGACATCACACATGATGTTATCTTCAAAAGGAGATTTTCAGAGCACATCATTTGCTTCAAGGACGTTTTTCTAACAGAAAATTGATAAAGAAAGACAAAACAAAACTATATATTGACCAGGTGCAAGAAGAATATTGACGATCTATCTCTGATGGCTCATATTACAAGACTTTCGTTTCTTTTTTCTCATCTTTCATAAGTTTTCTAAGATATGAAATATTTTCATATACATTATTCTTAAACGCGATGAACCTCTACTCATTAATTACACTTAAGAGTACTATTGAATACTTTGATTCGAACATATGTTTGATCCCAGAAAGTTACATGGATTTTAAGCGAACCATCATATTTCTGAGTGCAACAATTTCATTTCTTCTCTTCTTCTAGTGAAGGTTTTTTCTTTCAACGGTCATCATCAGATTTGTGTAGTTTACGAACCAATCATGACGAAAAATTACCGGCGATCAGATGATCTTCAACGATATCTCAATCGTTATCATTGATATATCTATGAGCGGTCATACTGAACTATAAAAGATCCTAATAAACTTGCATTGATTACTGGCGACATCATCACCATCATGATTTGGTGATTTTGTCGATTGATGGAAAGATGTAGTCATTTGTTGAGAGCAGAATCATGTATAATCGTCTTGTATGAAGTCTGTTCAGCTGTATTTTTGATGTCGACTGCGTTAACATCATTCCGTGTTTTTGTGTGTTGTATCTAGTGGATTAGTTTGATTCTTTGATAAGTAGTTTGTAGCAGTTCTTCTCACGGAGAAGTATGTAGAAATCATTTGTTTTCGTTAAGAGATATGTTGTCGAACAGTAATGTTTTGTCAAAGCAGATTTCTATTTTTTCGTGCTTTGCTGCATTAGCAGCGTTATTATTTCAGATACATACTGTTTTCTTTTTTCATATTTGTAGGTGACATGTCGTTCTTTTGAGCTTTTTGTCGTGCTTTGTTTTGCTGCTATTCATTTAGTTTTTGTTAAGAAATTTGGTTAATTTGTTCGTTTCAGGATTCTGCTAAGTTTTTAGTAGCCTGGTAGAAATGATTTCATATCGATTTAATGTTGATTCGCACGTGTTTACAACTGTATTCTTGCTTGTATGGTCGACTTCACCTATCAGAGGCTTGCCTAATCGAAATAAAGGATTCGAAGAGCGATGGTGCCGTTTGTTAATATTGACTGTCGGGAACAGGTCACCGTATATCAGGCTTAGGACCGGTTGTATGGTATGATGATATGAGACCAGTAGAAAAATGGATGAACGTATCTTTCAAAATCTAACTGATAAGATTTCAAACCATGCAGTATCGGTTTAAACATGTCGATCATAATAAAAACAAGAATATTTGAATATCAGTGACCATCGAGCATGAGATACTAATTAGAGCAAACAAAAAGAATCGGTATTATACTAACCGTAAGGAAAAGATACAAGTTATGACAAGTTTTAAATATCTTAAGCTTTATTATCTTAGAAAATTGAAATACTTAGAATAAAATATCTATAAGTGTTTTCTTTTCAGATTCATAACAATCTTTTTACTATTTATATTTAATCAAATAATAGTTCAAGAAAACGAATAAAAAATGACAAAACCAAGTCTGTATGATCTTTCGTTACTATTCCACAATGAATTTTATAGATGTCACATATCAGATCATATGGCACATAGTTTACAAAATAATCATCCATATAAATGGAAAAAAGCAGCAATTTTTCTCAGTTTAAGTTGCCATTGATTACAACAATAATATCATTCTTCTTTGGACCATAAATTATTAATTGAGGCGTCTTTAAGCACAATTCGAGCTTTTACACAATCAGGATCAAAAATATTAGGTTGCTCAATTACACTTTGTCCTACACTTGAGAAATGTCGTTGACTTTCACTAGACGATGCTAAAATACACAAAAAGTATTTGAAAGTACAATATAAAGTGTAAATGTAATAAGACAAGTCCTACTTCTCTGCTGTTTAACTCATTTTGGACAGTCAAAATGTCTGGAAAATCGCGTTTTAACAGTATCTTTTTTTAACTATACTTCAACCCGTTATAACTCGTAATTTCAGATACTTTACACTGTGAAATGCGATTAAATGGAGAACGTTTTAATATATTATAAATATCGTGATTTCACTGCGTTGATAGAGACAACGTTCTAAAACAACTAAAGAATATCTGCAACCCAAATATCTCAGTATCATAAAGGATAGTAAAATCCAATGTTTACTGATAAATAATAAACTACATGTAACATTGATTCATAGAAGATCAGCGACTAAGGAACATAGAATAGTAGTGTAGTTTCACGGCCATGTTCGTATAAACAATTGACTAACAGCCTCAGAGAAGATTGTTTTCTAAAGTTTTATTTTATCTTCCAAATAGTGAAAAAAAAAT
Source organism: Rotaria sp. Silwood2 (assembly GCA_905329745.1). NCBI lineage: Eukaryota > Metazoa > Rotifera > Eurotatoria > Philodinida > Philodinidae > Rotaria > Rotaria sp. Silwood2. The sequence continues at coordinate 39,135 of CAJNSZ010000363.1, read as the reverse complement.
CTGTCACACTAAAGAATAAAAATATGATAGTATATTTTGAATGAACGAGAGTTTCAAGATTTGAGTTATATTGTTTTTAAATGATTTTTTTCTCTATTTAGAAGATAAAATAAAACATTGAAAAAAATTCACTCCGCGGCTGTTAGTCAATTATTTATATTAGCATGGCAATGAATCTATTCGTCGGAAGGGAACGAATTAACTACCCTACTATTTTATGATCCTTAATTCTTGATCTTCTATAAATCGATGTTACGTGTAGACTATTATTTATTAGTAAACACTGCATTTTACTATCCCTTGTAATACTAAGGTATTTGTATTTGGGTTGTAGTTATTCTTCACTAATTCTAACGAGAATTCTTATGAATTTGGTTACATTGAAAAATTCTCTGAAATCAAATATTGAATTAAAAAAGTGAATCACACATCACAGATAATGGAGACCCTAATAATAGATGTATTTTCCTTGCTACCCTATATATCCTTGGCTAATGATAGTTCATCAATCATTTCAATCACAAAAATCATTCAGATAACAAGATATTTCTACCAAGACGAAAACATAAAGAAACGACTGAAAATTTTCTTCATTTTTTATCTATATGATGAACTATTCTTTTATTAACTATTTTTTACTAAGTAGCAATTCAGTACCCCTTCAATAACGATTCAACATACTTGTGCGATTTCTCATAAATGTTATTTATTTTTTCTTTATTAGTTTGAGTTAAGTTTTATTCTAAGAACTTTTTTGCTGCTGAAATGATATATAAGAACTTAAGTGAAAAAGGGCAGAAGAAAAGATGTAAACCTTCGATAATTTTTGTCATAAAAATAATATTTCTTGTTTTACAATGAGATTTTCTTACTTACCTGATTAACTTATTATTGAGAAGATCAACGAATGAAAAACAAATCTGAGTAGCGAATGGACGAAATTTAAAAAATCATCACAACGTGTATAGTAGAACGGCAAACCAGAACTCTTTTATGAACTTATACGCTTAATTAAATGAAAAGGTTGTACATCCATTGAATCAGGAATAATATAAATGACTGATTAGCTGTCGTTATTGATGCTCTTTATCTTGTAGTAACAACCAAACAAAGAACATCGATTCTATTAGTTAACAGAATCTCTTTACAAAATATCAGATCATATTAAAACGCGTTGCTATCAGAAAAGACGAATTATAACTGGACTTAAACGATAACTTATATGCCGATTCTACCTGATGTATACAAATGCATAAAAACGTATCAGATCATCACTTTTTGCTTGATAAATGCGTTAAAACCTATTTATATAAGAAGATCCCCGTCTTAACCAGTTAAACTTTTTCATTCATCATATGTATAAGTTACTATGCATTTTTGTCTCTATTTCTCTATCTGAACGTATTGAAACATTATTTTTAGCATTTACTCGTCTGCATGGATAGAGATCATTTATGTCAAATCAACATCTTACTCTCTATGTTAAAAACCGATCTGATTATTTTAGTCAATAATGGTAATTGAATATTTTTGTTGTTTCCAAAACGACAAAGAATTATTATCATATTCAAGATTATGATTAGATGTCAATGTTGTTTTTAACAAGGATGCCGATGAAATTGTCGTCACCTATTAACGAATATCAGAAAAAGGATCATCTTTGTGTTGTTTTTTGAGGTGGTGGCGAAAATGAGCTGACAAGATCAGTTGGTTTCATTAATGTCTGTTGATCATTATCAGAATTTGTTGATGAATCACTAGATAACACATGGAGTCCTTTTCGTATTTCATTAAGACATTTTTCTCGGTCTCTTTTTATCATCAACAAATGTTAAAGATTTGAGGATGTGGAAGTGGGCATGCATGTTACTACTTGTCTTGTCTTGAGGTATATTTATACCCACCCAAAGCGGTACTCAACAACACGAAGAGCAGTACGTACACGCATACCAGAACGTCGTGAACTACTAGTGCAGTAAAGAACAAACCATATAGCGTTTTTTTTTTCAGGTATACTTGAAAATAGCATCAATGAGACAAAATAGATGTGCATTTGTTTTGAGTTCTTGGTTAGCTGCTCATGAATAAGTATAATTAATTCAAGCTGTGCAGAATCATCTGTACATACACATGTATATACTTCAGCTGAAGCAGAAATAAGGAATAGTATGTTTGTACGTACTATTAGTATTCACATTATCATTTTCTAACATGAAAGAAAAAAAACGAAATACATATGTGTTAAACTTTTTTGTGTGTTGTTCATTCGATTTCTAGAGGACTAAAAAATTTTTTCCTCCAGTTTAGTCAAGTATACATGTCTCTGATATAGATTGTTATCGTGCTCATTCTTGGTGATGGAATCACTATCTTGATTAATAATGTAAATTGTACGATAATTCTTGCTCAATCGGGTGGATTTTGAGTATTCGATCATCAACTTGGGACTTGTAGAGAATGTGGTTGAACTGGATGTCTGAATCAACATTTTAAGTTTGTTCCTTAAGTCATTTAGTGAATGCTGAAGAAAAACTCAGTTTGAAAAGACTACAGAGAACTACATTGCTTGAATATGAGCAGATGCCACACTTTTCTCAGAAAGGCAGTGTCTCGTAATAGCAGGTTTTGATCTTTAATAAAGTGCTGCTATGTGATAATCGCAACAAACTCGTATTGCTACTCTATGTCCAAAGGACATTCTATTATTTCGATAATATTTTCTCTTTGTCATGTTCAATCATACTTAGCGTGCTAAAGAACTTGGCTCTTAGGGCGTCTGTCACGGTCTGTGCGGAAGGAATAGGGAAAGTGAGTACAAATTTCTATCCTATATATATATATCAACAATCTTTTAAGGTCATATTTCACAAAATTACTAAAAACAATGATTCATCGACATACGATTCTTCATGTTTATAAAATAAAATGCATGCATGATAGGAATTTCTTTACAATCGAAATGATTATAAAAATTCTTGGTTCCAAATAAATAAACCTGTGAGTATCAAAAATTCTATTGCTTGATTTAATATCAAAGGAAAATGATGCATTGCCTTAAGCTAACTATCACGAACACTATAAAACTAAGTACTTACAGAGATAAATAGAATTGTCCAAAACTTTACGGAATCCTTCGTGTAATGCTATGAATAATTCTATGATTTCGTGTTATAATCTAAGCGTAATAAAATTGAACGTCTAGTCTTAGCAGTAATTACAACTTTCTAGAACAATAATGCTTCTAATATTCTACGCAATATTACGGATTTTTATTTGGTTCCACGAAACTTTCATCAATTCTCAATATAGAGAGAACCTATAAATTCTCATAAACCTCTGCAAGAATATCATACAATGTTGCTAAAAGCATAAGAAAAAAAAACAGAATACTCTGTAATTAACGAAAGAAATAGAAGAATATAAAAGTTATAATCAGCGATTATGTAACCAATGGATTAATGAATATTCCTTTTTTCATACATAATTTTATTCTCTAAATAAAATAGCTACAATAACAATGCATAAAAAGAAAACCGACAAAGATTTGTTCTTGAAATATGACAAAATCTTATGGTTATTAAAGCATCTTAGAGACAACAATGTAATTTATTTAACAACAAAATGAAAATTTAGATGACAATGTTAATTTTTCATATAATCCAATTCAAGAATGAATACATAATATAATCTAGCAATAAAAAGTTAACACTCTTATGTACTTTTTTACTTTTCGAATACATTAATGTTATGTCTTTTTCTTTCAATTGAGATTTTTTATGCAGTGCAATGCTATGCGAGATTAAACATGCGAAAAGAGTTCAAATTTGAAAAATAAAACATAAACATTCGCAGGATTATTAATAAAAAAGTAAAAAACACAAAAAAGAACATGACTAGTCAGAATTTGTTGTTTCTCTTTGATCAATTTTAATGATAAATTCAATAGCTGAATCTGTTTGATTAGCCGGTTGAACTATACCATTCACCATTGAACAGTTTTCATCTTGACATACCATTAATTCATATTTAAGTTGCGCTACCTGTTTATCACGTGGAATATAATCTAAAAGTGTTTGATCAGATGTATGACGTGTTAGTTCACCATCACATATTTTAAAACCATCTATCAAAATTTATAATACTTTCTATATTATAAGAAAAATTAATTTCATTATTTTACCTTCATCTTCAATGATCCATGTACCAGCATTACCTTCACGTAATTGAAGTGGATCAGCTAGAAGAATAGTTAAATAAGCTTGTTTCGAACCAAATGAACGTTCTTCATTCAATGTTTCACTTAAATCAAATCGATGCTAGAAATAAAAATTAATGATTTTATACCAAATAAAATGTAATTGAAAAACTATACAGTAATCATAATATATAATTTTCTAGAACAGTCTAAGTCTTGTTGCAATTATCGTTCAGCACTTTTTTCCATATCTCTTCTGTTCTTAGAAACAACATACTCATTGATCTCTGATCAGAGGAGACGCAAAAAACTCAATTTAGACTTACACTCCCTATTTTCTTCGAAAATAAATGTTAGTTCTACAAAAGACATGATGAAGCAAATATCAAATAAAAATATATTTCATTCAGCTGATATAAAATTCTATGATGAGAACAATTTTGAGTAGTTTCTTATCAAATAAATGTAAGTTTTCATATCAGAAAATCTACAATTAATTACACGACATAAAATATAAAATATACTTACACGAACAATTGTTCCCTGATCAAGATCAATTCGTTTAATATGTGAATTATTTTTATCAGCAATATACAAATAATGTTCAAATATAGCTATACCATATGGTTCATTAAATTTTGCTGAATTTGTTTCTCCACGTTGTTTTTTCCTATCAGTATCTATTTCAAAATCACTTGAACAAACTAAAGTTTTCATATCAACACGTTTTAATTTATTATTATATGTATCAGTTATATATAATTGTGATGATGGATAATGAAATGCAATACCAACTGGATGTTGTAATTTTGCATTATGACCACTACCATCAAGATCACCAAATACTGAAAGATTCTATTTCAAAAAATAAATTTAATTACAAAAAAAAATAAAAATTTTCTTCTTATCATACTGTTGGATCAGCATCACCACCAACTAAATTAGCAACATGTCCATCATGAAGTGTCACAACACGTATAGTCGAACTATTACTATCGGCAATGAACAATACTGGTTCTCCATTCATTATACCATTACAAATACCACGCGGACTTGCTAAACCAGCAGTCATTGGCTCAGAACTATTTCTATTTTCTTCAGTACCACTTCCAATGATTGCTGAACATGAGTTTTTTTGTAATATACTAAATGAAAAAAACAAATACGATTAAATAACAAAATTATTCAAATTATTTTATATTTCACATACACATCATTCCACCATTGAGTTTCTTCAAAAGCATATGCCCATATTTGATTTTGACCAGCCATTGAAATCAGTAATACTAATTTATGATCGACTAATAAAAAAAAATAATAATTTTGTTTTCTATATGTTCAACGAATTTTTATTGATTCGGCGAAATTTTGATTGTTTTAACAAGCATTGAAACTTTTAATTCAACCTAATATATTTATGAATAGAGAATTTTGGTACTCACTGTTTTCAAGACCTTTTCAAAATTTTCTGTACTATCATTCATGAGAAAAAGGATTGGAACTACTCCCTAGTGCTACAGAAAGAAACATTTGTTCAAAGTAAGATTTCGTGTATGAAAGAGACGTTCTTGCTCTGTCGAATATAAAAGATTTGATCATATTGAATTTAAAAAAAGTAATTTCTGAAACATATAGCAAAAGATGACGTATTTTGTGATAGATTTCAAATTTCCGCAAAATCATTATTACAAAATTTTTAAAGAATAAATCTTACATGGTGATTCTGTAATACATAAATCCCATGGTGAAGCAATGGGTTGTTGACTTCGTTTAAGACCACCAATTTTGTCAGTTCCTAAACGACCTGTACCAATTAATGTAACGACACGACGTGAATTAGGATCAAACTAAATATAAAGTTAATCAAAAAATTATTTTTCACATTCTTTCCAATATTTTTTTACCACACGAATTGCATGATTATTTGTATCAGCAATATAGATACAATTATTATATTCTACAAGACCATGTGGTGAATCGAATTCACATTGTGGTATATCACCATCAGCCATACCAGCATGACCAGTACCAACAATATCCTATGGAAAAAGAAAAACATTTTATTACGTAAATATCTTTATAAATAAACTTACAAGAACTTTGCCATCGATTTCACAGAAAATTAATTGATTTGAACCCGTAAATGAAATACATAAATGTCCACTTGAAGTTACACATATATGACTTGGATATGTAAATTTTTTTGTTTTTGAAACTATTTTAAATAAAATTTTATTTTGTATTCTATATTTAACAAGAAGAAAATTTATCTTTACTTGCACCACTTGTAGGTAAATCTTCTGGTGAATTTTTTATTGATAATGCATTGTTTGGTGGTGCACGTACACTGGATTTATAAAAAGCAAGAACAGGTACAAGAAATAATTCTAAATGTTGTACATGATTTTCTCCTTCAAATATGAATATTGGTAATGAATCAGGTCCAAAAATAAGTACTGTTGGCAATATTTGACAACCGACATGTTTCCATACTTGTAAACTATTGTCATTAACAACAGCAAATGGAAGTGATTGTTCTTCAACAGCATGTCGAACATTTGCTTTATTTCTTTCATGTTCATATTTTGGAGAATGAACACCGATAACAGTGACCTTGAAAGAAAAAATGAAGAAATTTATCGAATATTTATATTTATTTGTCTAGATAAAAAAAAAATAATGAAATCTTTGTTTGTGGTTAATTATTAAGTTGATCGAATCAGTAAAGTTTCATTGTTAAGAACAAATTATATGATTTATTCTAAGAATAATAGAACTAATATGTGAATTCTCTTCATTATACTAATACAAAATATGCCAAGCAAAAAAATCTCTAGTGGACTATGATTTATGTTCCAAGAATGATCGATCACTAGGGAAACGATCTGTCCTATTTATTTCTGTATTTCGAACGCAATTTCTTTTTGTGTTTGTTTTGTTGTTTTTATTGATTTAACTGACTAATAAGTCTGTTATAAATATTCATTATATCTACAACAGATATCACCACACTAAGCTGAGAAAGTTCTTAATTGACTAATTCAACACATAATTATTCTACGCAAAAAAAAAACAGCACTATTTAAAACATTGACAACAGTATTCCAGTCATCCAACAAATTCCAAAGAAGGATTTGGAATGTTCTAAAACAGTCGAAGTCTTGTTATCAATGCCGTTCAACACTTTTTCCCATTGCTAGGCAATTCTAGAAAAATAGTTTAGTACTTGTTATTCTCGTTTGCTATAAAAACGTACTCAGTGACCTTTTCTCTTCTTATAAGTTCCATAAAACAATTATTTGCAAGTAGCACTTGTTAACAATCAATGATAGCTTTTAATACGTATATTTAAATATTACTGAACACAGTTAATTTGTAGACAGTATGGTATCAAAAATCATATGTCATTAGTATAAAATTTTTCACAATTTATTCTGAAATAACAAAAAATAAACCAAACGATTTTGAATGTCTTTGTGTTAGTCTTATGAAATTTACGTTGAAAAAAAAATTGTATAATTTCATCTTGAGCTTTATGTTTTTGTTTCGAACTGTAATGTCCATTATCTAGTTATGAACTAGTCTTAGGCAAATCTGAAACTTGCCAACTGTAGGAAAAGTAATCGAGTTATCAAAATTGCTTTGGCAACATCCTACACCGACAATGGTAGCCGAAAGATAAAGTGTCTTCTTCATTTTTAAGCACTAGTAAATATTTAGATAAAGTAACTTACTTTCCTGTTTGAACAATCTTCGCCGGAAGTAAGCCTTAGATTTTGAATGAAAGAAACTAATTACTGCTTTTTCTATCAATTCGGAAGTCTATTTTATCTATATCTTATTGATTAAATAAGTCTATATGATACATGAAATCATATATTATTCAATTCTATTCGAAATAACTTACACCGGCTGTAGAATATCGTTTATCAATTCCAATCATTTTTTGCATCGTATGTGAAGAATGAACATTAGAAAAATTCCAAAAGTAAACTACGATGATTGTTTCATGAAATGTATCTTTTAATTGAACTCCTGAATTCGATTGTACAATTTGTAGAGCTAAATTATAATAATTTAATAAACTTTCTATGATTTATTTATTTATTCTTACAAAGAATTTTCTCATAAATTTCTCTTGTGTATTGTCTTAAATTATCACCATCTGTACGATCATGAAACTTATTTAAATAAGCATTATTTAATTCATCGAATTTCGTTGGATCTTGTGCAATACCCGATAAAAGATCAAATGTTAAATCGCGAAATAAATCTGTATTGAAATTAGTTACACTCATCTAAAAAATATAAATACAGAAAAAATAGTTTGTTTTTTTGTTTTTGTTTTTTTCTTCAAGAAAAAAAAGATATGTTTATATAATGAGGTAAAAATGAGTAAAATAAAATCAAAAAAATTTGTTTTCGTATATCTGAATGAAATAAGTAAAATGAATAATAGAAATATTGACGAAATAATATTATGTATAAGAAGTTTTAAAATGTAATTTCAATTTAAATAATTTCATCTTGATCGGTTATTTGTAAAGGTCGATGACGATTTCGTTGACATTGAAATAAAAAAGAATAATGTTCGATTAAATAATAACAACCAGGTATAAAACAAAGTAAACCACATATAAATATAATTATTGGAGATATTTGACTATGTGTAAACCAATATGAAACAATAACATAGATTAATAAACTAAGACCAAGTGTAAATAAAAATATGGCAAATATTGTTTCAGATTGTTGAGGTTTTAAACAAGGAGTTTTCGGAGGTTTATAATGATTTGATATGGTAGAATCAGATTCATTATTATGCGTCGATGTTGAATTAATTACTGTTGTTGATGGTAATACTTCAATATCATTAGAATGAGATAATGCGCCATAAGAATTTAATGTTGAAACATCAGCTGGTGGATTTGATGAACGAGAAGAAAGCACATTTGTAGCCATTCTCTAGAAGTTAGACAAACATAAATATCTATATGTTAGTACAAAAACAAACATTCTAATTGCATTCAATTTTTATATGTATATTCAATGGACGGAACTACATAAATCAAATTACGCAAAAAAACAAAAAGAATAAATCACAGTTTTTTGTTGAATGCAAATAGTTCAAGCCAACTGATCAATTCAATAACCAATGGTAAAAACGTACAAAAAAATAATAAATATGGTGAACCCGTACAAATACTTATATCCGACATAAAATACGCGCTTATAACAACACATGCTGTTGAATGTAATACAATTGCTATAGAAATAAAAATGTAAATAAATAAACTCATTGTTTTAATATTTTTCTTACAGAAAATAATAGCATAATATCGAAAAATTGAAAAACCTGATAGAGATAAAACCATTTCAATAACAACTAAACCAAGTGACGCACCTGTCCAAGCACTCGACCTTTTTTGTTTCCGTAATAAAAACAAAAAATCAATAAAAATTCATAAATTCAAAATAAACTTACCAAATATTTTTATTCGGTGCACTTGCATAATCCTTCGTACCACAATTATTAACGAGATCGTCCTTTAAAAAAAAGTACGTCAATCATAAAGGAAGAAGTCATTTAAGGACATTTTTTTCCTTATGTTTTTATAGTAGATAACTTACAGCAAAAACCAAAATAAGTATTAAAAGAATCAAATGTACAAATAAAGGTACAAAACGACTTGTATATAATTGTTGAAAATTCGGTGAACCTATCAATCGGCTACCATGATGCTGCAACATCTTTATTTCAATTAATCACAATAACTATAGCAATATTTTTTCTTTCGGTTCATCATGAGTATTGAATATGATTCAATTTGCACTACAATCAATGTATTTCAAAAAAAAAAGAATACATCTAACGTCCTCTATCGATTTATTTCTGAATAAAAGATATAAAAATATTTTTAAATTAAAAAATCTAATTTCTCGAAGAATAAAATGTTTAATACATTTTCTTCTTTTTTTAATTAAAAATTCTTTTTTATTTTCTTATTATCGAGGTTAGAATTAGTTCCAAATGGCACTGCAATAGTATCTCGTTTATTGAAGGGCAAAAAAGAAAACACTTTTTTTTTTGTTTTTTTAAAAACTTTAGATTAATTGATGAATAATTCAATTCATTCATCAGTATCAACGTCATCGGACGTTGTTATTTTACCTTCAATTAATAATCATATTAATTATAATCATAGTGAATCAACAAATAAATCTCTTAAACGTAGTCGATCTCCAAGTTTAACACGAGATGATAATAATGAAAGTAATCATTCAGCTATAACTACAGATACATCAACGAAGAAAAGTCGAAAAAAACGAACAACAACTGACATTGATCAAAGTTTAGGGTTAGTTTTTTTTTTAATTTCAATTTCTTGTGAAAAAAAAATTTGAATTTTTTTTTGTCTTAGGCGACATTTATCTGCTGATAAATTACATATCTATAGATGGCCAACAGGTGAACCACATGCTGATTTACATGTATTACAAGAACAAATATGTGATTATTTATCACTTAAATCATTTAAACGAAAATATCCTGGTATAGTTTTATTATCTCAAACAAAAAAAAACAACAATATCTTGATTTTTTTATTGTTGTTTCTTTGTTATTAATAGACATTTATCGACGAATTGTTGATTTACATGAACGAGAATATTTAAAATCTCAAAATGTTGTTACAGAAACACAATGTGATCTTGGTTTAACAGCACTTAAACTTGATGAAGTTTTAGAACTTATGTCAACTGATTATCCAGAAAAATGTCACGTAAGAGATAAGAAATATCAAGGGTTGATTAATATTTATTTTCTTCGATAAAATCTCCTTCTTTTAACGAAAGAAACTCTTACAAATAATTAATTATTTTTGAATTCCAACTCTATAAGAAAGATCTAAGGGCATTCATCCTACTGTGATCTATCTTATGCGTAGAGTTCGAACTTGAAACAGTTCCGAGTGTGGATGTTAGTCTTCTCTGCATTCCAACTCACACCTTCAAGGAAGATCATAGGGTAATGAATAATTTTCAAGTCTCTTTTCGCTTTCAATCACTTTTTCATGATAGATGTGACAGAATAGACTCAAAAATACTGTAAAAAGCTTTCAGTTCCTATTGAAATTTGTCTAATCTATCGAATTTTTACTATAAAGAGATCAACTAGACTAGTGTCCTTTAAAAAAATGCATACGCTGTATACTACCCATAGAAAAGGATCTATATCTTGAAAGACTCATATCTCGTAGAGACTTTCTTCAAAAATTGTGAATTTTTTTTTTATGGAAGCTAGTCTAATTGAATTCTTCATGTGAACAAAGTTTCAGATCAAAATTCTGATAGCTTAGTCAAATCTAAATTCTTTAAGAATTTTTATTAGAACACTATGCAGTGTCTATAGGCAAAAAAGAAATCCTTGAAATCGAAAGGGGATATCTGAAAAGATGCCCTCGTTAGTTCCACGATCAATAAGAAAAGACAACCATATGGTATAATATAGTAAATCAACTGTTCGGGATAACCGAAATTTATATTTCTATCAATTCAAGACTGAAAGTAGTCATGTCCGGATGGTAGATGCTTTGAAATTTTTAAAGAATTATTAATTGATTCTATCACAAGTTCTATGAGAGTTGATATAATGTTTTTTTTTTAAAACTATTCTTTTCTTGTCTAACTGAATATTAAAATGTTAGATGAAATTATGAATTTTACGATAGTTTATTTTCAATTATTTTAGCAATTTAATCATGTATGGCAACAAAAACGTCGTTCACTTGTTGGAACCAATAAGAATGGTACTGTAACATCAGTTTTATCTATATCAAATATAAATCAATCATCAATATCTACATCAAATACTCAAACAATTAATTCATTTGATAATCTAGACAAAAATCGGGTTTCTGTATGCATTTTTTTTCTTTTCGTCTATTAGAATTCTTTATTAGATTCGTTTTTCTTTTTGCTTATGTCTTTTTAAAGAAATTTCGACAAGATTTATTACGTTCAACAGTTGATTATAATACACAATTACAACGAGAACGACTTCAAGATCGTAAAGCATGTTTTGATCTTCAAACTATGGTTTGCTATTTTATATTTTAATCAAATTTAGTTTTTTTGTTTTAAATATATTTTTCTAGCAAATACATTATCCTGCAAATAGACAATTTCGTTTACCATCTTATTTAACAGAAGTTGGTTCTTATCCGTTAGCACTTTTACCTGGACAATATCAAGATTCTTATAAAAAATATAACTCCGATGAATTAAATTATATGCCAATTAATACAGCACTTTATTATTATCCTAAACCACTTTCACTTGTTCATACTGAACGATTTTCACAGCAGGTAAATTTACATTTTTATTATGTTAACATGAGTGGGATTGGCCGTTTTTTTTTTTGTTAGTCCAGAGACTTTCTTGTTCATATTTAATCAACATATATTATGAAAACGATTTGAATATACTTGGTACATTTTTCTAATAGTTGTATCAAGAGAGATTAGATAGGTATGAAAAATATACGACAGATAAATTTCGTTTGCTTATCAATATTAAACGTTCTTTTACATTAAATGAAATTCATAATTATGTTTAAAAGATTTCAAAATTACTTTGTTAATAAATGTCAAATTCGAATTTTTCTTTGCTAAAAATTAAATCTTATTAATTAGTCTTGTGCAGATAAGCAAGATAAATGTTTGAATATTATAAAACCATTGGATGACTCCGAAACAATCAATCGTTCACAAGAAAAATTACCCGAAATGATAACTCGCGTTTGAGATTAGACCTCAGTCATTAAATAGAGTCTGCTGAAGCTAGAATAGTTCTTTCCTTCACACTACTCTTTTTCAGTTATTATCATTACATTGAAGTTTTCACCTTCGACACGATATGCCTAAAACTTTGTATACTTATCAAAATTGTTTTTGGTTGCTTTTTTAGGAAATTCTAATAATTTCAAAGGGCGCGAAATATCATTTCGAATGATTTCCTCACTAGAAAGTGAGATTCAGTGATTTGAGATCCCACATTCAAATTGTATGTATCAGTTCGTGTAGCCATTTCCAGGCAGTCTGTTTATAAGTATTGTTTTTTAGTAACCGATAATTTGTAAAGTTCTCTACAATCAATATCGAGTTAGTTGTGAGATTCAATACTGTTTCTGCTCATGCCTATACCAATGAATATCCAAGAGAAAAGAATAAAATTTTGTTTTTAGATTGCATCAAGTGATGAAGAAGATGAAAGTTGTTCAACAACTCGTCCTGTTCTTATCAATAGTTCAACTCAACAACGTCCATCAACACCACAATCACCTGTAATAGTCAATGGAATTGGTGGTAATACTATATCATCATCATCATCATCATCTCGTCTAAGTAAACCATCAACATCGATTTCTATGAATAGTCATTCAAGTATATGTCATACATGTAAATTACCTCAAGATGAACATGATGAAGAATTAGTTACATGTACTAGTTGTCAACATAATTTTCATCCAACTTGTCTTGAAGCTAATAATGATATGTTAACTATTATCAAAACATATCCATGGCAATGTATTGATTGTAAAAGTTGTGCTAAATGTAATAAAACACATGATGAAGTACGATATTTAAAAAGAAAAATTAAGATTTATTATATAGATATATATATATTTGTTTCTTTTTTAGGCTAATATGATGTTTTGTGATCGATGTGATCGTGGTTATCATACTTATTGTGTTGGTCTCGAAGCCATTCCAGATGGATCATGGCAATGTTCAGTTTGTGATCCACCTATGCCAACACCTCCTCCTCCCCCTCCATCACATTCACCCGTATCAACTATTAAAGGAAAACGTGGTCGACCTTCAAGTAGCAGGTAAAGATTTTCTTTTGTGGACCGTACATTATGTTTCTCAAAGAAAACTATAATGAACGTAAATTTTAAGTCTACGCTTAGCAGATCTTCTCACTCATAGCAACCGATGACAACAGACACCAGACTCCTTGCACAGAGTTTCTTAGTAACGGACGAAGATGCTGAACATCATTAACAACAAAACTTCAACTATTCGCTTTTTGCATAGGTAAAAGTTCATATTAAACATGATAAGTAGTGATATAGATGAATTTGCTATAGTCATTAGATGATCAATATTAGTGTTTCTCAGCTAGAGCTATTTTAGATAGAATGGATATGTATAATAGGCTTATTTTTTAATTAAATCAATGGTTAGAATAATAATGTTAAAGTAAGAAGAATGGAAAGAGCTAGATAACTGCACTTTCTACTATTCACAAGAAAGGACATGAAGTCATCGACGTATATCGAAATTTGATCTAGACTTTATATAAAACAATTCTTCTCTTTTAATCGTCGCAAAATCGACACTCCTAGCCACTTCCATTCGACAGTTATAAAACTTTTTCTGAGACTTTCGATTTCAGTCAATTGATCTGCGATCACCGACAAAAACGGCTAGGTAGGAGTAATTCATCGTGCTAATTAGCTAAAGTGGAAACTATCGAAGAGACCTATTAACAGTCTTAAATGAAAGAAAAATAGCTTCAGAATATCTTGGTCGAAAATCTTCACCAGAAATTTAGCTGATTGGTCAATTTCAGCTCTCTAGCTCTTTCTGTTGTTAAGTGATTCCAAAAATACCTACAACAATGTATTTTTGAACAACTAAAACTAACAAAATATAATTTGTTTTTTTCTAGTCGTTTATCTCCTCAACAATCAACAAATTCTTCTAAAACTGAAAGTAGTGTTCCTACACGTGTTTCATCACGTCGTAGTCGTAAAATAATATCAACACCATTATCACCATCAACTAATATGAATCATTCATCAAATTCATCTTCGAATGATTTATCTACGATGAACAGTTCTTCTATGAATCTCATACTTGCACGACATCAACAACAATGGACTCCGACTTCACCAATTACAACAGAAATAAAAAGTAAAACCTAATTAATGATCTAAAACAAAAATGAAACCATGCATGTGCACTTTTGTTTTTGTATATTTTTTTTTTTTCTTCGTTTTGTTTTTTGTATTTCTTTCTATGCGACCTAGATTAGGTAGCTGGATATTCCATGTTTATTTGTTTGTTTTTCTTTTCTAAGTGAATAATAGAGAGAGATATGGTGTATGAAACAAAAAATCTATTCTTTTTCTTTTTCTTTTTTCATTTTTCTTCTTTTCTCTTTTTCTTCATTTATCAAACATACAAAATTCTATACATATACATATATATATATACATAAATATATTAATAAAAGAAAAAGATTTTTTGTTTTGTTTTGTTAAAAAAAATAAATAAATAAATAATGAATATGTGTTACTTTAGAATGTCATCAGAAGAAGTCCGTCCAGTAATTGATTGTTTTTGTCAGATTTTATCTTTATATGGATTTTCGATGATTACATCGGAAACTTTTTGTTTGGCTAAATATGATCAAAATGAAGCGGTAAGATTGAATATGGATTAAATAGAATGTTTATAAAATACAAACTTTTTTAGATCATTCCATTATACAAATTAATATTTGAACTGATTCATTTTGATTCAAAACCAACTAATCAAGAACTTTTCAAAGATAAATTTTCTCAAATGTCAAAAGGTATTTCAATGTTTCATTATGCTTTTTCAATTTATACAAACAGACAGCAATAATATCCTGTTTGATATAGAACAAAAGGAAGGAAATGCATCTATATAATGAGTCTGTATTTTCTTAGATTAACTGACATAAGAAAACCCACATCACTCCAACACGCATTTAGAGTTAAATTTACAGATGTTGTTATTAATCATTATCATTCTATAGGAATGACTACGGATTGATATTGCGCGTGCTTCTCTTTTTTTCTCATGCTATTTTGCCGATGATTATCTCATTAAAATGAATCATATTTAGTTTAAAAAACGATAAGATTTCCTATCGATTGTTTAAAAAGTCTTTCTTTCAGCACGTGTTTAGGAAGAATTATTGAAAGTTGATATTTCACGTCATTAATTGAGCATCGTATATTATGACCTTACGGTTTTTCAAAGAATTAATTCGGAATAGAATTTCTAAAACATCAAGTCGTTATTAATTATCTACTCTAGGTGCTGATCTATCTCTTTCGTTTTGGAAATTAAATGTTGATGTAAATTTATTTGATTTACATTCATTGAGACAGGAACTTGCTAGAGTGTGTTGGCGTGACTAAAGAAAAGGTCTATTCTCACATCCTTTACGTTATAGATTATCTTGAAATATAAGAATATGCTGCATTGGTTAACTTAACCCATCGAAAAAAGATTTTGACTTAAATATTTTTATATTTCTTATTTAGAAGAAATAGTTAATATAATCAAACGTGATCTTTATAAACGTGGATATACATATGATCATTTTTTATCACTTGATAATAATATGGAAAAAGGTAGTCAACAATTACTTGTTTGTCTTGGTTGGCTTATTTATCATATTAAATTTATTGACAAATGTATGAAATTATGTTTAAAATCGATTTCAAATGATAATCAAGTACATATCGATCATGTTTTTTTGTTTTGTGTTTATATTAAAATATTGTTTTTATTTGTTTTATATTTAACAGATAGATAAAGATCAAGATGTTAAATGTGATTTAATTGAACAAATAAAACAAGCTATACGTACGAATTTAAAAATACGTTCTCGTTTACAAGCAATTGAACATACGAATTTACAAGAAAATAATCATATGTCATCATTTGAATTGCAACTTTATCAATATCCTCATCTTATATCTCAAGTAATTTAATTGATATTATTTTTATTTAAAAATTATTTCATTTATATTTTAAAGTATTTAATTGAACTTGATAAAGAACATCATAAATTAAGTTTATTTCTATATTGGAATAAAAATGAAAATATATTTTGGAAATGGATGGTAATTAATAAGTTCTCTTGTTTTTTTCCTATAAAATTATAAATTTAAAAAATAGGAAAGTGTACTTGATCAACCAATAACAAAAGAAAACAATGAATTATTACATGATGTTGAGTGTCAACATTTAGAAGCAGAAAAACAAAAATTTAATGCAGCTATTGATACTCTTGACAGTGCATTGGTTCAACTTGAACAATTATGGATATCAAATGTATGACTTATAAATAAGTTTCGACAGATACCTTCTTTCAATTATTTTAGTAAAAATTCTAAAATGATTTGAGTTCTTATTAAGACTTGATGGAACTATTGAATTTAAAATATACCTGTTCGTAGGGATACACCAATTTCTAGAACATAATATTACGTAAGAATAGTTTGGGAAAGAGCGTTCAAAATTCTCATAAGAGTTTAAGCCTCACGTTAGTTATGGTCAGTTTTAAACGTTTTTTTCGAAGCTATTCTTAGGTTTTGTCTAATGCAAAACACAGGTCTCAAAAACCAGTTGGAACATTCCGAATTATCGATCGACTACTGCTTGGGATCGAGCAATCGTTGCTAATATGAAAAATTATGCTTTCGAGTTTTATCTCTTGAAACTAAGTCCATTTGAAATTCTCAAATACAGTAAATTGCTTGGCGAGTGTAAGAGTTTGTAAACATCACATGTCTAATCTATGACGCTTTTGAAAATAATTTTGTATTGTTTTGAAAAGTTCATATCTCGAAGATACAAAGTTTATAAACTCTACATAGAAATTTTATTAGTAAAATTAATTTTTTATTTAAACAAAACTTTCTTTTTCTTTCTTTTAGAATAGTCATCCATCAATAGAACATGATGTTTCATCGATTATAACATCAATTGATACAGAAATATCATCTCTTTTTAATCAATTACTAAATAATAATTCATCATCAACAAAAAAATCTCTTTCGGAATAAATTTTTAAATATTTTCATTTGTTTCGTATTAATAATTTTTTTGTCAAATAAATTTCATTTTAGATTATACAAAAAAAAAAAAACAGTTCATATGGCTGAAAAATTGAATGATTTCGCTAGTCGATTATCTAAAGGTACACCGAAAGGATTAGGTCTAGGTGTTAAGTTACTTGTGGGAACCTCAGCTGCCATTTATGGAGTTTATAAATCCATGTTTACAGGTAATTTAATAAATAAAAGTAAATTTAAATTTGCTAGATCATGATTTTTATAGTTGAGGGTGGTCATCGTGCAATTATTTTTAATCGTATTGGTGGTATTGATCAAAACACAATCTACACTGAAGGATTACATTTTAGGTAAGAAGAAAAATAAAAAGTTTTAATGATTTGATTCGAGCATTTCTTATATAGAGTTCCATGGTTTCAATATCCAATTACGTATGATATTCGAGCTCGACCACGAATAATTAAATCACCAACTGGAAGCAAAGGTTTGATATTTTCTTCGTATTTTTTATTTTCATTCATTTATCTATTTATTTTTTCTTTATAGATTTACAAATGATCACTATCGGTTTGTTTATTTTCTTTTTTTTTGAAATATTTAATTTTTAATAAAAATAATTTCGTTTTTTATTTTAGCTCTCCGAGTTTTAGCTCGACCAGATCAATCAAAATTACCTAAATTATATCAATCATTAGGTTTAGATTGGGATGAACGTGTTTTACCATCAATATGTAATGAAGTATTAAAAGGCGTTGTGGCTAAATTTAATGCATCACAACTAATAACACAACGGCAACAAGTATCGAATTTAATTCGTCTTGATCTTATTGAACGTGCAAAAGATTTTGATATATTACTTGATGATGTATCAATAACTGAACTTAGTTTTGGTGCACAATATTCCGCTGCTGTTGAAGCTAAACAAGTTGCTCAACAAGAAGCACAACGAGCCGTATTTACTGTCGAACAAGCTAAACAAGAACGACAACAAAAAATCGTTTTAGCTGAAGGTGATGCCGAATCAGCTAAACTTGTATGTATAATTAGTACCAAAAAAAAACAAAAACAAAAAGGTATTGAATATTTTTCTTTTGCTTTAGATTGGTAATGCTATTAGTAAAAATCCTGGTTATTTGAAATTACGTAGAATTCGTGCTGCACAAAATATTGCTAAAACGGTATAAAAATATTTTAATTTTTTTAATTTTAATTCTCTGTTTTTTTTTAGCTTTCATTAAGTGCAAATCGTGCATTTCTTGATGCTCAAGCATTAATGATCAATATTGCTGACCCGAAATTCGATGAATCAACTGAAGAACTTGCTCGTAAAAAGCGTTAAATCGTTTTTTTCGTAACTTCTTTTTCTGTCATTAGCGTTGATTATACAAGCATATATTATCTGTTCCCAGTTTTTTTGATATATGCTATTTGTAAGACTCATAAAAAAAAAGTCAACAAAAAATAAAAAGCTTTTTCTAGGATTATTGTTTAATACATTTGTTTGTATTTTCCTGTTGATAAATCTAGATATGATTTTAATGAGATATTTTCATCGGAAAAAAGAATAACAAATGGATATAATGAATTAAAACATTCGATTATTAGTAAGTGAGTATCAGATGTAATATCGAAGTGAGAAATACAAATTAATTTCTAATTATTCAATCTATCGGATTAAACAAGAATTTTCGCTTCTTTTTCTTTTGTATTATACGATGAAAACAAAAGAAGCCAGCCTGTGTGATTCAAATCGGACGAAAACTGTCGTTAGATCGTTCGATATAATATGCCCTATATCGACAGTAGTTTGGTACTTGGACGGTTGACTATCTTCTAATCGACAATTTACTGCCGGCAATGCTCTATTGTTCTCTACATCTCTAGTGTATATGTCGGAATTGATTTTAAAATTAAAGAAACGTAAAATTGTCATGTACTAATCAATAACAAATACTTTTCAATTGGTTGAAAACTCTCAATATTAATTTGAGTGTGGATATTCTTGTCATTCACAATCTAGTCATGTAACTAACAATGGAGGATTTTGTACTATTGGAAAAAAAGCATTAGGCGTATTTGACTTTAATAAAAGCTGTCGTTATCAAACTAATAAATTTCTTAAAGTATATGTAAGATCTTGCATATACTGTAAATACTAAAAACATTCATTATCTCGCACAGTGAATACCAAAGACCAGCTCATATTATAAATTTATCAATTTGGCAATTCTTTAGTGACAGTACGGAGTCTTCTATTGTAAGAGGAGTTGAGCCCTCCCCCTACGTTATCACAATCTTGATTACTCCACTACCATACTCAAGTTTAGTCAATTCCAGCATATGTATCATAGTTTCTTTGTCTATAGACTTGTTAGATCTATTTGAAAGTGTTAGCATATGGTTGCTCATACGTAGATAAATAATACCATTGTTTTAACAAATGATTTACAGGAAGTAAAATATAATCATCGTTGTTTGTTTTTGTTTGATTTAATAAAAAAAAAAAAAACAAAGAACAATAGTTTTCCTGTAGATGCTTAATGTGGCAAGTATATACACGTCGACGTCGAATACGATGGCTTGCCATTGGCTTTGTTATAATTCTTATCGTTTGGTGTTTTATTTTATATAAAAGTTTATATATAAATTATGAACAAGATACATCTCATACTCATGCATCATCTTTAACATCAGTATCATCATTTTTATATAAAATTAATAATGTTGATTTATTTATAAAACAAACACCTGTGAAATATAATTATCATGTCTTTTATTATCCATGGTAAGTTAAATTTTATTTAATAGAAAAGAAGATAAGATTAAAATTTAAAAACTAAAGGTATGGAAATCCAGAATATGATGGCGGTCAATATTTACATTGGAATCATCGTCGATTAGCTCATTGGAATCGTGAAAAAGCTGCACAATATTCACAAAATAAGCATGAACCACCAGATGACATTGGTAGTAATTTTTATCCATTACTTGGTCCTTATAGTTCTCGTTCTTCCGCTATTCTTGATAAACACATGCGAATGATTCGCATGAGTGGTGCAGGTATAGAAAAACTATTGGGTTGGTTTTTTTTTAAACTATGAAGATTTTCTTAAGGTACATTATCAGTAAGTTGGTATCCACCTGGAGTGGCTGATAGTGAAGGACGTTCATGGGATGATCTTATACCACTTTTACTTGACACAGCTGATAAATATAAATTAAAAGTAAAAATAAAAACAAGGAATCTGTCCGATAAGATTACCACCCTTCTTTTGAAAAGTCATCTATGCCGTACGATAGAGCAACACGTATCGCATCCAATGATATATAGAAAATCGTATTTTCATCAAGTTTTGGTGTTTTGAGAAGTCAAATTTTAATAAACGGATATTATGTCAAATTGGGATGATATGACCGAATATTATGATTTTCTATGTCTCCAAAGAAAAAAACATGTATTAAATTTTGTTTAAAATTACTTCAATAGAATTTTGTCTCGTCTTCATTCGTGTATATCGAATAATAACCAAAAATAGCTTTCTTCGTACCCAAAATCTTCGCATTTTCCTACCTTCTCTAATTTTCTTCTTTTATGGCGTTTTAAATTCTTCGATACTGTTTATAAGAGCAGAGGCGACCAATTGTGAAACTTTTTTAGAAATTTATTATCATCAAACTCTGTAGATGTAACAATTGATTGTCCTCTGAATTCTTGTACGCCATGATTATGTCTGATAATCAATGTCTAAGAAGGCCAATCGTTTTATTCTTGAGGATAGAAAAGTATATGAGTTTTGAGATGAATATTTTCTGAGTGAAAACATTTCTCTCTATTAAAAATATATTCATCATGCCCTTTCATTTGACATATATGGGTCTTAACGAACCAAAAACAAATATAGAATCCAATAGGCAGAAATCTGCTGTCGAAAATTCTCTTTTTTTTTGCCATTTTCGAAGGATTCATATATTTTACTCACAATTGCTATAATATTCCTTGACTAATATATGGCTTCTCAGTCAATTAAAACTTGATGAAGATGCAATTTCCTATATACTATTTGATATAGTGCAAGTTATTCAACAAAACAGGCTTTTCAAATAAAGGATGTTCATCTTATCTAGTAAGATCTTTTGTATTCTATAATTTGAATTCTTTTCTTTAGATTTGTTTTCATATTGAACCATATCAAAATCGTACAGCTAATAATGTTATATATTGGTCAGAATATATTCTTCGTCAATATGGTTCACATTCAGCATTTTATCGTTATAAAGAAAAAGGTTTCTTTTATATTTATGATTCCTATCAAATTTCTGCCGATGAATGGCGTAAAAATTTTGTATCTGAAAATAAAATAAAACTACGAGCTTTTTTTGTTGGTCTTATACTTAAATCTAATGATTGTCCGCAATTAGCATCATCTAGTTTTGATGCTGCTTATTCATATTTTGCTGCAAATGGTTTTACTGAAGCATCAACTTCACAACGATGGTCTTCAATTGTTGATATATGTAAATCAATACCATTTATTCCAAGTGTTGGACCTGGTTATATAGATACAAATGTTAGACCATGGAATGGTGAAACAACACGATCGAGACAAAATGGAGCTTATTATAAACAAATGTTTAAAGATTTACCAAAAGGTAATGATAGAATAGTAACAATTACGTCGTTTAATGAATGGCATGAAGGAACACAAATTGAACCTGCTGTAGAAAAACATGTTTCAAAAGATATTAATTATGAAGGTTATCATCAAGGTCCTTTTACATATATTTATCTTACACGTGAACTCATTTTTGCTACTTAATTGTGATTTTTTTTTCTTTTAAAAGTTTCTAGTCTTTATTTTAAACAAGTAACCGAATAAAATTTTAGATAAATATATCAACAAGAACTATAAAATTGGCAAAAGAAAATTTTGTGGTTTAATTTTTCGCATATATGCGTTTAGGAACTTTGTAAGGTGATGTATAGTTCAAAAAAAAAATTATCCATTTTCTTGTTTTCTATACTTTTCATGTTTGTCATATAATATGTACATTGAAAAAAGAAATATTATTTCATTCAAACAAAAATCTTGAACAACTCATTATTTTGAACTGAAATTTTTATTTTCTTCAACACTAATTTCCAATTCTATTTCACAATGACAACTTTTTTTTATAAACATATTTCGTATCTTTTGAAATTTCACTTGAATTTAAAACTGCTTGATAAATGTATATTTAGCTGAATCGTTGATGTCAAGAAGCAAAGAGATGAAGTTCAATATACGACCATTTTTTCCGTTAAAACATGAAAAATAGATTATATCAAGACAAATATCTGAACAAGAGAAAAATCTATCAAAGTTATTTCGACTTATCGCAACAGCGGGTCCAATCGTAAATGTCTATTTGAGGAAAAATAAAGTAGTACTTATTTTTATCTAGATGCATTGAAATAATCGATTCAATCGTAAGTATGTATGTATTCACAAAATTAAGTTATATTGTCTCTTATTTAGATTTTTCACACCAGATGATCAAATGGTGAATATAACATTTCAAAAATTTATTTTTTTAATTTAGATTCACGAAATAACAGTTTCAATGGTAAGTATGCATTTATAAAACTAAATTATTATTCTTTTGTTTAGATTCATCCAGTGACATATCCAATCGTTATTATTTCAAAAATTAAATAACATTTTATTTGGATTTACCTCTACGAGTTCTAGGTAAGTATTTATTTGAATAAATGTTTTTTTTAGAATTTGGGTGTGGGTGTGGGTGCAGCGATATTATCATCTTTAACGCATGCATCACACTCTCACCCACATTCAATTTATTCTATAGATACAAATGTTGTTGCATTTTGTAATGCTTTAGTAAAATACTTCAAAATTGATCTAGTACATCGTTTTCATCGTATTACTGTTTATCTGTTTAATATTCATATAAAGATGAAATCAAATTTTTCTTAACAAGACTAATATAATAATCTTCTAGCTTCCTAGTTAACTAAACTCATTCACAATGTATTTTAGTTGATATATTTGTTGACATTTGAAACAATTACTGTGGATGTATTTCACTGAATATGTTAACGAGAGTGATAGGACATTTAAATATAGCTAGTTTTGATGTGTTTTGATCGCATAATTCTACAATTAATCTAGTGCACATACTACTTTGTGTAAGTGAGAAAAAAAAGGTATTGCTGTAAATCATAAGAACATAGTTAATGAGTTTGAATGTGCTTAAACTGACANCGGACGGCCACTGACTATCCTATAGTGTACTCACTTTTTGAGTACACAAAAACTATAATTTGCTTCAAAACTAATATCAGATTCAGAATCAGCGTTAAAAACTGAGTCGATTTATGTATTTTGTGAATGATTCTGAAAAAAAAATTTTTTTTTGAAAAAATCCCTGTACCCCCCCCTCAGGGATGGTCTTCTCAATACTGACAATTTTTTCGATAACTCAGCCATTTCTTGACGGATCCTGCTCATCTTCGAACTCGACAGAGACATTGTTAAGACTGAACTGTGTAGAAAATTTCATCACGATTCGACTCTCCTTTCGAAAGTTATCGGATAAACGGACGGACACACTGACCGATTTTAGTAGTGTACTCCCTTTTTGAGTACACAAAAATATTGCATTTCGAATCTAACTAAAAGTTTCACGATTGATGAAGACTTTCCGAGATATATTAACATGCTTAAATAAATCTGTTTATAGAGAAATAACATAACATGTCGTATTCTAGATAAGGGTAAAGAAAATTCTTGTGACAATTTCTAAATTATCTCTTTCTTTTAATGTATTCGATTCTGAATCATTATCATTCTTCGATATTGAATTATATTGATTTACCTGTGTTATATTCGAAGATATTCATCATTCGAAATTGAGAATGACCTTTTTTTGTATGCAGTACAATTGACAAATCTGATGTATTTGTCGTAGAAGTTTATTAAGAAAATAAAAAAAAGCAATAAATAGCATCGAAAAGCGAGTCTTTTGCTTAGAATTCGGTGGATCGTAATTGATAATTAAATCTTTCTAATCAAAGGTATAAAAAACATCATCAGATGAAGAAAATTACCGAAACTGTCAAATAAATCGAAAAAAAAAACCTAGCTATTACGGCAAATATTGCAAGTTAGTGTTGAAAGATAACGAGAAGAATGGCAACAAAAAAGATCCAACCATTAATGTTCATCGGCCTTGCCTTATTGCAAAAATCTAAATTACAGCAACAAATGGTATTTAAGGCACCCATTGCTAGAAAACTGTAGCATTCATTGTTTGTACATGATAAACCACTGGTTTGATTACCAGTAACAGGGCCTCTGTTTACTGTTTGCGCGCTACCAACTTCTATCTTTATTTTCTACAGATAGTATATAAGGTATAAATGGTAATTTAACAAAATTATATTCGAATTCTCACCCAACACCAACTATCTGACGATGGGAGAGCCACACCAGTGGAATCTACGTTGAACGGATCGTTACAGACTGTGGTGTAACTGCACTCGTAGCATTGAATAGCTGTTGTACGGTACACACCTGCTGCAAAAAATCTTTGTATAAGCACAATGAATATGCATAAATGACTTACTAATAAAGATGAGAATTATGACGAAGAGCAGTTGATACATATTTACTATCGATTGTGTTGTCAAAAATAAATGTGCTGTTAATGAATAGAAAAAATTCTATAGTCACCAGTTTTCAGATAATATGTTTTTGAGATGAATGTCTATTAAAAGAAAATGATTACCTCATAGGACAAATAGACAATATTTTTCATTTTTGTCCTCAAGATCATTCTACAAAGAATCATTCGAATAGATAGATGCATGTGGACAATATAGTTTTACAATAAATAAAGTATCTACTTGAAAAGTTGATAAGAATATGCATTTTTTCAGCTTTAATAGTTCTCAAAAATCAATTCTTTTCGACATAAAAGAAAGAAAACTTTTAGGTCAAAAGATTTACAATAAAACGCATATTACTGACTAAGAAAATGCAGATACCTTCACACATAGATTTTCTTTAAAAATTCAGAACTTTTATATTGAGAGGAATAGTAAGAATTTCTAAAACTATTTGTGTTTTGTCTAATAACACATAAAGAATGTCTCTTTCTAGCAAGTCCATAATACATTATCAGTGACAAATCTTCAAAGCAAATCAAACACGAAATTCTTACTATATAGATAGCATCACACTCTCAATCTACCTGAATGATGGAAGCCTGACCCGTGAAACATGATATATGATTAACAAAATATACATGGTTTCTTATGATGACATGTCACAGAATATTCAATAAAGTCTCATTGAGACAAACAAAATGTACTCTAGAAAATACCTTCAAACTTCATCAGATAACATAACAACTTTCTATAGTAAAATATACTTTATACTCAAACAAGAAGAATCCTACCTCATCCAAAACTAATGAATACAAATGTTGTCTTTGCTGTGATAGAGAAACATCGAAACAAAATGCAAAACAAACGAATATCACTAACTTATCTACAATAGTATTCTTTCTGTCACGCATCGGTAACCAATTGTGGCCATGTTCTCTTTCAAAATTTAAGTGTCGACATAAAAAGGGAAGAAAATGAGCAAGATACTTATAACTGTATTATTCTGCTTAGAACGTCTGTATTCGTGTATTCAGCACATTCGACATTCCAGTGTCAAAGCAGCAGCAAATATTGTTATTATTTAATTTCTTTATTGTTTTCGTACTTACTACAGATATACAACTCAATACACGTTTTCAACAAAAAAATATTCAATGAATCCATTCCTTATTTACATTTCATATGTATCCATCTATGAAGCATGTGTCAGTGATAAACACAGTCAAATCGTTTTTTTTTTTTGTTGTCGTCAAAAGGATCAAGGAACAAAGAACAACATAATAGATGCATTTAATCAATTTAATCTATAATTCAGAATTCATTTGTATTGATTTATGCAGCATATGCGAGCCACAGAAACAGTCGAATGACTTTTTTTGAGTTTTAATCTCTAACAATTCACCATGAAATAGTTTTTCAGAAAGAATTCTCAAATAGAAGTCTTTGCTCCAGAGTGATATACACCTGAATATTTTTCTTTCGCCTTGAGTTAAGTACGAAATTCTAAATCTGATAATTCTGTGAGTCTGTTAATTGATATGAATGAATGATAAAGTTTTTTTTTGCAAATTTAAGACTTGTATCGGTTTTCTATAGATACTTAATTTCGATGTGTAACTCTGTCCCTAGTTCCAATCATAAATAGCAAAATACATGTTACACATTGCTGAGAGCATGACCTACTGATTAGTCGTACCATTGAGTTTCCTAAAAATTGTTTTTTTATTGAAGAAAAAAAGTGAATTGTTTCAGCCATATTTTTGTCAAAGAAACTAATACATGTGCAGAACAATCACATTATCATTGTTTATGTAAACAAAGAGAAGAAAGAAAAAAGATATTAGTGAAAAAGCACACCGATATTGAATTAGTGTACTATTTTTATACCATACAGTGCGTGGCCAAAAAAGCACGTACATTTTTGTTTTTACGCATGAACAAATGATAAGGATGCTCTGAAAATTTCCTCTCATATCAGACTTTGTAGAGTTTTTTCGCTGATCATTTTGGTAAAACATTTTTTTTGATTTTCATTAAGTAATGATGATGTTACAGTCAAAATACTAAACACTGTAATATAAAGTAGGGAAAAAAGTTTAGCACACTTTTAGTATTTGGCTAATTTTAACGTTATTTCACAACATCTGAAAGATGTTCTATATACCATTCGATGCAGAATTTAATGGGCTACGTTTTGTTAACAAGCACTTATACTTTTATTGTAGTTAATTAATTAATAAAATTTTGATTTGTTTTTAAATTCTGACTCTTTCATATGAAAGAGCATTAAAGACTGAACAAAACTCTATAATTGCTATTTGAAAAGCAATGAATTTAGTATGGTTCTAGTGTGATTTTCAGAGTATGTTCAGTTGTAATTAGATATAGTACACATTAATTTTAATAAATTCAACCATGAAACGACACATGAAATACACGAAAACTGGCACATTTTAAAGAGCATTATTTGCTCTTTCAAATGACATGTCGTTGCTTTCGCTGCAATATTCCATACAAATGTTACCACGTCTTTCGATAAATACAAT
Organism: Rotaria sp. Silwood2; assembly: GCA_905329745.1. Taxonomy (NCBI): domain Eukaryota; kingdom Metazoa; phylum Rotifera; class Eurotatoria; order Philodinida; family Philodinidae; genus Rotaria; species Rotaria sp. Silwood2. Next base: position 10,819 of record CAJNSZ010000363.1, on the reverse strand, counting down.
GCAAAATAACAGAAAAATGCCTAGAAAGCATAGCTTGAATTAGTTCTTACAACTAAAGACATTGTAACATTTGTACGGAATATTGCAGAGAAAGTAACGACATGTCATTTGAAAGAGTAAATGATGCTCTTTAAAATGTACCAGTTTTCGCGTATTTCATGTGTCGTTTCATGGTTGAATTTATTAAAATTAATGAGTACTATATCTAATTACAACTGAACATAATCTGAAAATCACACTAGAACCATACTAAATTCGTTGCTTTTCAAATAGCAATTATAGAGTTTTGTTCAGTCTTTAATGCTCTTTCATATGAAAGAGTCAGAATTTAAAAACAAATCAAAATTTTATTAATTAATTAACTACAATAAAAGTATAAGTGCTTGTTAACAAAACGTAGCCCATTAAATTCTGCATCGAATGGTATATAGAACATCTTTCAGATGTTGTGAAATAACGTTAAAATTAGCCAAATACTAAAAGTGTGCTAAACTTTTTTCCCTACTTTATATTACAGTGTTTAGTATTTTGACTGTAACATCATCATTACTTAATGAAAATCAAAAAAAATGTTTTACCAAAATGATCAGCGAAAAAACTCTACAAAGTCTGATATGAGAGGAAATTTTCAGAGCATCCTTATCATTTGTTCATGCGTAAAAACAAAAATGTACGTGCTTTTTTGGCCACGCACTGTATGGTATAAAAATAGTACACTAATTCAATATCGGTGTGCTTTTTCACTAATATCTTTTTTCTTTCTTCTCTTTGTTTACATAAACAATGATAATGTGATTGTTCTGCACATGTATTAGTTTCTTTGACAAAAATATGGCTGAAACAATTCACTTTTTTTCTTCAATAAAAAAACAATTTTTAGGAAACTCAATGGTACGACTAATCAGTAGGTCATGCTCTCAGCAATGTGTAACATGTATTTTGCTATTTATGATTGGAACTAGGGACAGAGTTACACATCGAAATTAAGTATCTATAGAAAACCGATACAAGTCTTAAATTTGCAAAAAAAAACTTTATCATTCATTCATATCAATTAACAGACTCACAGAATTATCAGATTTAGAATTTCGTACTTAACTCAAGGCGAAAGAAAAATATTCAGGTGTATATCACTCTGGAGCAAAGACTTCTATTTGAGAATTCTTTCTGAAAAACTATTTCATGGTGAATTGTTAGAGATTAAAACTCAAAAAAAGTCATTCGACTGTTTCTGTGGCTCGCATATGCTGCATAAATCAATACAAATGAATTCTGAATTATAGATTAAATTGATTAAATGCATCTATTATGTTGTTCTTTGTTCCTTGATCCTTTTGACGACAACAAAAAAAAAAAACGATTTGACTGTGTTTATCACTGACACATGCTTCATAGATGGATACATATGAAATGTAAATAAGGAATGGATTCATTGAATATTTTTTTGTTGAAAACGTGTATTGAGTTGTATATCTGTAGTAAGTACGAAAACAATAAAGAAATTAAATAATAACAATATTTGCTGCTGCTTTGACACTGGAATGTCGAATGTGCTGAATACACGAATACAGACGTTCTAAGCAGAATAATACAGTTATAAGTATCTTGCTCATTTTCTTCCCTTTTTATGTCGACACTTAAATTTTGAAAGAGAACATGGCCACAATTGGTTACCGATGCGTGACAGAAAGAATACTATTGTAGATAAGTTAGTGATATTCGTTTGTTTTGCATTTTGTTTCGATGTTTCTCTATCACAGCAAAGACAACATTTGTATTCATTAGTTTTGGATGAGGTAGGATTCTTCTTGTTTGAGTATAAAGTATATTTTACTATAGAAAGTTGTTATGTTATCTGATGAAGTTTGAAGGTATTTTCTAGAGTACATTTTGTTTGTCTCAATGAGACTTTATTGAATATTCTGTGACATGTCATCATAAGAAACCATGTATATTTTGTTAATCATATATCATGTTTCACGGGTCAGGCTTCCATCATTCAGGTAGATTGAGAGTGTGATGCTATCTATATAGTAAGAATTTCGTGTTTGATTTGCTTTGAAGATTTGTCACTGATAATGTATTATGGACTTGCTAGAAAGAGACATTCTTTATGTGTTATTAGACAAAACACAAATAGTTTTAGAAATTCTTACTATTCCTCTCAATATAAAAGTTCTGAATTTTTAAAGAAAATCTATGTGTGAAGGTATCTGCATTTTCTTAGTCAGTAATATGCGTTTTATTGTAAATCTTTTGACCTAAAAGTTTTCTTTCTTTTATGTCGAAAAGAATTGATTTTTGAGAACTATTAAAGCTGAAAAAATGCATATTCTTATCAACTTTTCAAGTAGATACTTTATTTATTGTAAAACTATATTGTCCACATGCATCTATCTATTCGAATGATTCTTTGTAGAATGATCTTGAGGACAAAAATGAAAAATATTGTCTATTTGTCCTATGAGGTAATCATTTTCTTTTAATAGACATTCATCTCAAAAACATATTATCTGAAAACTGGTGACTATAGAATTTTTTCTATTCATTAACAGCACATTTATTTTTGACAACACAATCGATAGTAAATATGTATCAACTGCTCTTCGTCATAATTCTCATCTTTATTAGTAAGTCATTTATGCATATTCATTGTGCTTATACAAAGATTTTTTGCAGCAGGTGTGTACCGTACAACAGCTATTCAATGCTACGAGTGCAGTTACACCACAGTCTGTAACGATCCGTTCAACGTAGATTCCACTGGTGTGGCTCTCCCATCGTCAGATAGTTGGTGTTGGGTGAGAATTCGAATATAATTTTGTTAAATTACCATTTATACCTTATATACTATCTGTAGAAAATAAAGATAGAAGTTGGTAGCGCGCAAACAGTAAACAGAGGCCCTGTTACTGGTAATCAAACCAGTGGTTTATCATGTACAAACAATGAATGCTACAGTTTTCTAGCAATGGGTGCCTTAAATACCATTTGTTGCTGTAATTTAGATTTTTGCAATAAGGCAAGGCCGATGAACATTAATGGTTGGATCTTTTTTGTTGCCATTCTTCTCGTTATCTTTCAACACTAACTTGCAATATTTGCCGTAATAGCTAGGTTTTTTTTTTCGATTTATTTGACAGTTTCGGTAATTTTCTTCATCTGATGATGTTTTTTATACCTTTGATTAGAAAGATTTAATTATCAATTACGATCCACCGAATTCTAAGCAAAAGACTCGCTTTTCGATGCTATTTATTGCTTTTTTTTATTTTCTTAATAAACTTCTACGACAAATACATCAGATTTGTCAATTGTACTGCATACAAAAAAAGGTCATTCTCAATTTCGAATGATGAATATCTTCGAATATAACACAGGTAAATCAATATAATTCAATATCGAAGAATGATAATGATTCAGAATCGAATACATTAAAAGAAAGAGATAATTTAGAAATTGTCACAAGAATTTTCTTTACCCTTATCTAGAATACGACATGTTATGTTATTTCTCTATAAACAGATTTATTTAAGCATGTTAATATATCTCGGAAAGTCTTCATCAATCGTGAAACTTTTAGTTAGATTCGAAATGCAATATTTTTGTGTACTCAAAAAGGGAGTACACTACTAAAATCGGTCAGTGTGTCCGTCCGTTTATCCGATAACTTTCGAAAGGAGAGTCGAATCGTGATGAAATTTTCTACACAGTTCAGTCTTAACAATGTCTCTGTCGAGTTCGAAGATGAGCAGGATCCGTCAAGAAATGGCTGAGTTATCGAAAAAATTGTCAGTATTGAGAAGACCATCCCTGAGGGGGGGGTACAGGGATTTTTTCAAAAAAAAATTTTTTTTTCAGAATCATTCACAAAATACATAAATCGACTCAGTTTTTAACGCTGATTC
>CAJNSZ010000362.1:74185-103450 GCA_905329745.1 Rotaria sp. Silwood2 | reverse complement strand
AAGTACGACCAGAACGAATAATGAAAACAAAGGATGACCAGGATGACGAGAATAGAAAGAATAAGTGTGTGAGTGGAACAACATGTATATATAGTGTACACGGTACACACATCGATCACGCGCTGATCACACAAGTGGCCACTCAACAAATGACGTCATGTCATAATCATATACTAGCTTAGCGTTAGTGTATATTCACTGACGCTAACACATCGCAGACGTGTATTGTCTCGATCCAAAATTAATTTAAAAAAGCGACGCCGTATGTATTTTTTGATTGGCGAAAGAAATATGTTATTTGATTGGTGCCTTAACGTTAAGTCATCTCAAAAAGATGACTTAAGTCTGTTTTAACTTAAGTCGTAATTTGATTGGTTAAGTCAGACTTATGTTGCGTAGTGTGTTTGGCCCCTAACTATTTGAACTTTCGAAATTCTTTTCTTTCTACTTTTGATAGAGTATTGTTCTAAAACGATCCAGAATATGAAACGTACACTGGAAAAAAAATTCGACATTACGAAACCGCAAAAGTGTTTCGCGAGCTAAAAAAGGATTTTACACATAGTGCAAAACCTAAAAAGGTTTCGTGAGTTCCACGAAACCCAAAAGTGGTTTAGATGTTTGTAACGAATTCTAAACCTTTTTTAAGTTTCGTAGAAAATTTACGAAACTTTTAAAAGAGTCTCCTCGATCATCCAGTATCATTTTGAAGAGGCCTTAGTGTCTGACGAAACCATTTAGAGGGTTTCGATTTCGTTGCAAAAATGGTTTTGAAAGGCACCATTTTTTTTCAGTGTAGTTAGTATACATGCAGCCGTAAGAAGTTTCTCCGATGAATTTTGATTAGTGCAATAAAAATGGTAAATAAACCGAATAATGATCGTCTTTCAACGAACCAATCAGTCATATTACATTTTTACAATCTGGCTTATTGTTGTGCCGCCAAAATTGACCGTTGAGCAAAGATTTCAGTGTCTACTGTTCGATATAATACGTGGAAAATTCAACTACAAGGCAACATACAGTATCGTGGTGATAATATTCGACCACGCAGAATCCCTACCAACGCCAATTCTTCAGTTGGTCAGTGGATGCGAAGAAATAGCTAGATTACTGCAAAGAAAGTTGCACAGAAACCATAGCAACACAATCATTTGAACGTGCTCAGATGTACAACAATACAATGTTATCTTCATTCAATGTGTTATACAAAAGCGTTTTACTTCAAGTAACTTACATAACAACAAAGGAACAAAAAGAAAAACATATAATTTGTTCGATGCAGCGCAATAACGACGACTGAAATTGACCAGCATTCTCTGATGAATGCTGATTTCAACTTCCCAGAATTAGGATCCGTTGTTGGTCCAAAAGTTTAGAAAAAACGAGATGAGAAAAATTCCTGAGAACAAGCAAGAGATCATAATCTGGGGAACATTTGATGCTAAAGACAAAATATATCGTGTTTTACATTCAGATGTATTATGGGTGTGGGGTGTGGGTGAAGAGGAAAGACACATCCACACCTGGTCACACTCCACAATCAACCACACCCACACCCTTCATAATAACTGAGCCAGTAAAGTTCTAGTTTAAATTGATTTTTTTCAGCGTAATGTGACGTTAAAATTGAACAATAATAAATCAATATCTGTACCAAACCTAGTTCATACTTCCATCGGTATCGATACTCGAGAAATAAGTAATCGCATATTTCAAGCGTTCGTATATGATTTCTTTCGTTGAATATGCAGGCAATTGTAGAGTAAAGACACATGTATACGATCCTAGAAACAAAAAATCCTGCAATTCAATTCATTATTAAAGTAGAATCCACGATAATTTTCCCGATTTTTCAGAGAACAATAATGGAGTACGGTTTCAGTAGTATTTCTTGTTGTTATTTATTACTGGCTAAACAAATATTCAACGAGATCGCATCTCTGAAACCTTCCGTATGGTCCTTGATCATTGCAAATAGCTGCTTATCTATCAAATGACAGAAAACTAAATGAAATATGACGAAGAGGCCAAACATATTCTACTAAATGATGACTACCAGAAACAATTGGTTCTGAACTGAATACGATCATTGAATTAAATAAAATCATTTTTGATTACATGTTAATCTTCCGAAAACTACGATGATGCTATTATTCGAGCGCAAGAAAATTTTATTTGTCTAGAGTTCGATGATTGAAATAAACTTACTGAGAAGAGCTTCATCAGCATTGCCACTTGTTTCCAGACGTGTTATTGTGAAAGTTGTCGAAAAATCTTCATCTATATACGGCAATGTACTTCGTCCTCATACGAAGATTAGAAATAGTTTTCTCTGTTCTTCACTAAGCATTTCACTTAAAACTGACCAAAATTGCTGGATATGCGGTGAAGATTCATCATAATCATCGTACTCTGTATGATTTTTTAGCATTTCAATATCGATATAACCTTTACCACAAACAGTTTCTTCTAATTCATTAGCTGTGAATAAAGTTAAATAAGCCCATAGTACGATACTATACAAATCTTGACGAATAAATTCAATTTGTCAATGAAATTCATTAATACGATATTGACGATAACGCATACAATAATCTTCGAAATTGACAGCAGTTACCGGTATATGAGAACCACATGGAATAAGTTCATAAGTTTGTCCAGTCAAACTAACGACATCAACTGTAAGTTCAGTCATAACACTACTAAAAAAATAGTCACAGTTCTTTTTAACATCGCCGTCGTCACATTCGTTGAGATCTTTTACTTTTCGAATATTTTCTTCCATTTCATTGATAATTGTAAAACTTGAAATATCAATAGCTTCAATATCTTCAATTCTAACTTCTTCGGGTATCAATTGTTTCCATAGTAAAATTGGAAATCGAACATCTAAGTATTGTTTCGTACGTATTGCCATATCCATGCGTTGTCCAACAAAACGATATTGATTTCTAATATCAATTGGTATGGATCGATTTGGTGGAAAAACATTCGGAATCCAACGATCACGAGGATGTGGGTGAGATTCAGTACACTTATAAACACGACCACACCCACACTCACACACCCACACCCACACCCACACCCTGATCTGACCGACCGGTATTACTGATTAAAAAGAATAAAACTCAACGTGACTTTAAAGGTCGAACTTAATAGAAAATTTGTATTTTTTGGATAAATATTAGAGAATTCATCATTCATATTTTCGTTTCAAGTTCAAAAACTAAAACTCTAATGAATACTTGGAAAATAGTTGAAGTCAAATTCACCGATAGATTCATACACAATTGTTCATTTTTCATTGTCATACAATTTATCCTTAAGTTGCTCTCTATGGTACCAAACGCATTTCCCTTACCACATATATGCTAAAATTTGCAGAAAAAAATAGTATCATAGTGACAAATAAAACATCAAGAGATTCGAATTAATTGCTTTTCTAACTACATATAAATAATTCGGTTTTCTTATAACTTTAAAATAGGATAGATTTTACTAGCTTATATACATAAACATCCTTTTCTAAGTTTGAATATTCAGAATTGAGAATAGAAAAAAGAAAAACTAATTGAAATTGATAATATAATTCGATGTTTGCCAAGTTTTATTCTATGATGTTTAATGAAAACGAGGTTTGATTTCTATTTAATTCTTATACAAAATAGTATTGATTTTTCCATTCTTACAGTATGCATAAAAAATTTAAAAAGTAAATCTCCAGAACTCAAACATTTTTTCTAAATCAATACCAATGAATTAACAAAAGACAAAAACTGATTTGTAATAATAATTAACTTTTGTATTCGATAAACAACAATAAATTGAATAGGCTTGAAATTCCATATAGATGGAATAACTTATTGCTTTCTAAACGATGTATCAAAGTTCAATCGATCTTTGAGAGATAAAAAAATAAAATAAAGTGTTTAAATATTCTTCAAACTGTCTGTTTAAACGCGATGAGAAGAAGGTAGATTACTTGCATGATTAACACTTTTAAGTGAAATTTCCACTACGTGAACTTCGTTCAATAAAAGACAAGTGAAGTAGAATTTATTTAGAAATAATATTCATTTGAAAAAGCCATAAGGCGACTATTCTCGTCATTTTTTTTTTAAATGATTTTTCTATGGTGATTTTATTCGTCGCTATGTTTTCTCTTATATTTCTAATTGGAACAGAAATATTATTAGAGGACAGTAAACGTGTCCGCCTAATATTTCATTATAGAGAGACGAATATATGTTATGTAACGAATAATGACTATCGTATGACTTTATGCATATATTGTTACTTCTTATGTTATAGAAATTCTGAAACAGGTAAGATAGTTGTTTTCTCTTCATATAAATCAATTTTTAAGTAAATAATTTATTAAAAAAAAAAATCATCTATATAATTTGTATTCTTGATATTTGTGATTTTAGTTGAAAAACGTGTAAAACGAAAACTTATACTTAACATTTTATTTTGCTTTCTTAAATTCAAATAGTATAGAATGAAAATTTCTTCACACCAGAAATAATTATAGAAATAGATAAAAATTAAAAAGTATTATTCCATAAAATGAATGTTTTGATATATAAATCATGTTTTAAATAATTTGTTATTCTGTTCGTAAGTTTTATCAACGTAAGAAGACAATATTACTATGAAAATTTCATAAATCATTGAAAAACAGGTAAGTTGACCAAGAGTAGAACTAAAGTTTTTGGGAAAGAGACTAATATAAAGAAAAGTGTTGAAATGCTTGCGACTCTCGCTGCTGCCTGCGTGTACAACAAAGTTGATAGTTTGAACAAATGTTGAAGAAGTAGAACGGGACAAATTTCTCGAGGCACACGTATACACTTGAGTACCAAGCAATCTGAATGATGAGGGCGGATAATGGAATCTGCATATCCCTAAAATATATTAGTTTGTTGTGTTGAAATCAATTCAGTGGCAAACCATAATATCCTTGCAATGTTTTATACAGGAACATCTCTCGATTATATTTTTTTTGTGGATCCGAATTCAATATAAGCTATGTTTCTGGAGTTGAATTTCAGCTTGTACCAGAGAAAAAGTAAAAGGTTGGGTCCGCTACTGACCAGGCTTAAGGCTGAAAGGATGTGTAAAGATCCTAGACTCGTACTGCACGCAGTCGGTACTGACGAAATCCTATCACGAGGATATTTGTGCACTTTTCATATTTTTAACGTGGTTCATTGTACGTAATGTAGTAGTTCTGCAGTTGTTATAGCAAATTTTTGTTCTTTCATGTAACACAGGAAGGAGGTCATTCATAAAACGGAATATTTCGGGAATAAGGGAAATAGGTTCATTTTAACAGATTCATCGAGAGGAGATTCTACGGTTTGATTTATAGCCAAGTTTCTTTGTTTGTTTCAAAGCTATATACGAGGGAAACTTCGATCCGACGAGATTATCTATGTTTGATTGATGTGTTGTGGAAAATAAAGTTTAATTTTTAGAACATTTTTCCAATATATTTTCATTGCTAATGTAAAGTCGATTACCTGTACGAATTTGAAAAATTTTGTTTCGAAAATAATTCTCTACTAGAGTAAGCGGACAAAGAAACATAGATGAGTATTTGTTGAATAATTCATTTTGTATGAATATTAACAATAGTATAATATACATATATAAATAGGAATTTATTTGTTTAGATAAAATGATAAATACATTAGAAAATTTGGCAAATGAAATTCTTCTTAATATATTATCAAATTTAGCATGGTTTGAAATGATAGAATCATTTTGGGGAATTAATAAACGATTTAATTCTCTTATTTGTTTGGTATTTTCAATGAATAATGATGGAAATCATAGTGGAATCATTATTAGTGAAATAGATTTATCTTTAAATAAATATCAGTCAATATTGTGTTCAATAAATTCTTACTCAACTCTTTCTGCTTCTATAAAACGAATTCATATTGATGGAGCAAAGTCAATTTTTTTCGATATTATATCTGAATGGATTTTTCAAGAAAATCTTATTCGTTTTGTTAATTTGAAATCACTTATTCTGACTCGATGTTGTCTATCGGAAATTTTAATTAACAATGTATCTTTACTTGTTCAATATCAATTGGATGAACTAATTCTGACAATTGATAAAGATTTTTCTGAAATGTTTGAAAATCAACAAGAATCTTGGGTAAATGATCGTAATCAAGGTAAATTGGAATTTCTTGTCAAATAGTTCATTTTGTCAGAAAAATCTCAGAAATTAAGTATTGAGAACAAATGAAACTTACAGATTTTTATTGAAAGAAAAATAGCAAAGATTTGTTCTTTATTTTCATGACATAGTTCAAAAATTTATAGTCATATGCAAACACTTCATACGTCAACTTTTTTCTTCTGAATGTCAATTAACTTCGCTTCGACTTGATATTTCGGAAGACGATTCTGTTTTTGAAATACGTGAATGTCTTTCATCGTCTGATGATATTTATTCAAATCGAATTTACTATCAACTTGTTACTAACTGTATAACTCTTCGCCATTTACACGTTCATCTTATTTATGGTTATTTTATTGAACATATTATTGAACATGTACCAGTTCTTGAAATTCTCTCAATTAGATTCAGGGATGTATTGGCTCACGAACGATTACACAAGATGCCGTTTAAACAGTTTACCCCAATTGTTGTCAATTGGTATGATAAGGTAAAATAAATGAAACAGACACTAACCATTGTTTAATCAGAGAAAAATATATTTTTGGTATGCAGATCTTCTCAAACAAATTGTTATTTCTGTGCAAAATCATAAAGTTTTTTCCACTATTCCAGACTAATTTTTGGGGTTCAAATCGCCCGACATTTCACTTGTTTTCTTGTAAGAAAAAAGGACGTATTTGACCACTATTAGGAAGGGGAAATATAGGTTATAGGTAAAGTACTAGAGGGAAATGCAAACTTATGCACTTGAAGTTGTGCCACACTGCTTTTAATTTCTTCGAGCTGTTTCAAGGTACTTTAAAGTCACTTTATACTACTTCACGTGTACATTGAACCATTCTAAGCTATTTCAAGCTACTCTGAAGTACTTCAAAGTAACTTGGAGTAGTTCTAAGTACTGACGTAATTCAAAGTATTTCGGTGTAGTTGAAATTACTTAATACTTTAATATATGTCCATATACTTTGCACTATTTCTATGTATTTTGAATCACTGTTGTACTTTGTACTTTTCTACTTTAATTCCACTTTTTCATCCATCGGTAAAGTATGTCTTCCAATTGTTTTAAATCTTTTTGCTTTCATTCTAAAGAAACCTTTTTCGAAAAATTCTTGAATTCATAGTTAACACAATCGTTAATTAAAATGGAAGATCCAAGTTTTTCGTTTCAGCTAAAGAGAATCGTAGAAATCGGACACGATTCCGGCTGAGTATGAACTGTTATCTGTATGAATAAAAATATTATAACTTGTTTATTGAGCCCTTATAAAGAAATGCTTGTTCGCGTAAAGGGTATACTCAAGAAAACTGACTTTGAGAAGATCGAAAAATAATATTTTTGATACAGTAAGCTACTTAATATATCCACAACTGTTCGTCAAGTTTTATTAAACAATGCATATGCGGATATATCATAATGCTCTTCAATCAAAATTTAAATGGAACTATATAACTTGTGGTATAAAGTTACAATGCAAGTTCATAGTTCTCAGATAGAGAACCATCACAAAAACTCATCTTATTTTGACAAAAAGAATTATGCTAGTTTATAGTCAAGTACAGGGACTATCAGCGTATGTATTAATATCACAATCGATTCTTCCTTGAAAAATTGACTTTGCTTAGAGCGAGATAAAAATTGATAAGAAAAATGTAAAAACGAATAGACATATTGTCTGGTCATCGATTAAAATATATTTTAAATTCTCGTTTCGTTTGAAATTTTTGCAACAATTCTAAATCTATTGATAAAGTACTCCACAAAACTTTTCGATCTCTAACAACTCTTTCAAACAACATAAGTAATCAAATATTTCCATGTAATATAAAAATATACTTCATGCACTAATTATCAATAGATAATAAAATCATCTTTGTTATAATACTATTTTTCATACTTCGCACCAGATTTGTTGCTAGTTTCGTTAGAAAGTCTTGTCACATCATACGAAGTCTCAAGAATACTTCAAGTCACTCGGATTGTTAGAATAACCATTGGATGATGAGATAAAAAGACGATTTCATATCGTTGATTCAGTGGAAGTGCCACATCAGGCTATTCGTTTATGTAAGAATCTTTAAAGTTACGATCACGCGATCTGAATTGAAGGCTGCCGAAGACTCATGTGGACTACTGCAGTTTTGAGTCATTGTTATAGGATTTATTTTGTAGAAAAAAGATGTCACATTTAAAGAAACGCATTTTCAAGTAATTATTTCTTTAATTGTAGGTTCCAAAATTAAAATGTTTTATTTTAAAAAGTAAGATTAATGATGATTCGAAGTTTGTATATCTAAAATGGTTTCTTAATAATGTTAATCATGTTGAAAAATTAAAACTTCGACTTGATATAAATATAAAATGGCAAAAAGATTTAACGAAAAGATATTGTTTCATTGATGCAAATTTTATTCGTCAATATTGTATGCCTGATACATCGACAAACTTGATTGATTTTAATTTTTATATTGTGTTCAAATATCATTTACTATCGGAAAATATTCAAACAATAGAAAATTCATTTAAAATTCATGAATTTTTTATTGATCGTCGTTGGATAAATGTGAAATGTTTCTTTAATCCAATAATGACATATCAACATATATCATCGATTAGTATTATTAAACCTGAAGTGTTTGATGGTATTAAGTAAGAAGATTCGCTTTATAAAAATCCATAGAATTTATTTTTATCTTGTAGAGATTATTCGAGTATCTTCGATTGGAAAAATATAAAATATTTAAAGGTTGATTTATATCCATCGATTTATGTATTTCTCAAACAGTTTAACATTATATTTTCTCATATAAATTGTATTCAATTTGATATGGGTAGGTATTGCGTAAAACTTGAGAATTGAATAAAAACTCTGAAAGAAAAAAGTTCAATGAAATCTCTTAAAGAAATTTCGTGTTGGGAAAATTGCTCTATTTCGTTAATAATTCAAATTTGCATTATCTATAGGACGAACAAAATTTGTCACTGAGTCTGAATATTCCACGTTTTTATAATCATCATTGAACGTCTTACAAGAGAAACTGACTCATATTCGTCTCCAATATGTTACAAGACTTGATTTTGGATATAACTTTTGTCGTGATATGGGTAAGTCTTCATTTTCTTCTTTCATAAGTTTGATAAGATCATAGATTAGCATTTCTGTTGTCTTAGTTATTACTAGAGCCGTGCATTTCAGTCATGACACTGACCAAAAAACGTCTCAAGTTATCTATTATAACGTTTGAATTTCTAACTACAAAAAAATATTTTTTAACAAGAGTGTCTTGTTAAGAATTTTTGTAATTTTCAATATCTATTATAAAGTTTTAAGATAAAACATGCTTCAGCTGAACAAATTGCTGATTACTCACAATGACCAGAATTGGTCACGGATCTTTACAATGTCGATGAGTAAATGTGAATTTTCTTTGTTAGAACATACTATATCTTGAAGTTTCATATCGAATATTGAAGAGTACAAAATTCGGAACAAGATAATTACACTTGTAGAAATATCTTTTTAGTTATAGACTTAAACATTACAATAGAAAACTTGAAACTTTTTACTCTTTTTAATATGAAAGTTTTACAAAATATGTATTTTATTTTGTTATGAAAAAATTGAAATATTTCGATGCTGTTAACATAAAATAACAACTAGAAGTTTAATCTTCATTTATTAAACATATGTCATTGAATGTTGGAACTGGTCGATTCTCATCTAACATATAATATTCCATGGATGATGAGAGAAATTTTCTTTTGAAGAAATTTCAAATTCTAAAAAATGTCGGTTCGAATGATCAAACAGATATTTAAATGAAAGTTTGTTGTTGACATAAACATCATGAATTGTTTTTTTCATTTTGTAAATATCCAGTCAGAGACGAGCTGTTGAAAAATAAATTGTTGAGTAGGATTAAAGCAAGAAAAATTTACATTTGGTGATTATTTTTTCGGTTAATAAAGATAAAGGTTAGTGAAACAAAAAATGAAATAATAATAAATGAAATAAGTTATTATTGAAATTCAGAAAGTAAGTTTTAATTGGAGTTTCATCGACGACATTGAGCAGGATTACCAAACCAACGCGTGCCTTTGTCAAGATGATCGCCTTTCATAATTAATGTTAGTGGCTCGATCATATTTTCGCCTTCAAGGATAGCACCAGGAAAAACGAATGAATTTGCTTCTATAATGGATCCTTGACCAACAGTTACGGGAGCCAATTGGAATACACGTTGCTCAAAAGTATGGGCCTAAAAATACAGTAGAAGAATTATTCATCGACTTTAAATTGTACATTTTCGATGAGTGAATTCATTATATAAGATAATGAATCATAAAAGTTGAAGATGATCGTGAGCATTAGATATTTGTATCATTCCTCGCCTTTGTTATCTACTGGTAAGACGTATTTTTATTTTATTTTCGTTCTTTCGCTCTTCTCTTACGCATACAACTTTTCTGATTACTCCTTTCAACCTTTTCGTGCTATGGGTACTCCAGGGGAGCACGTAAGTGATGTGCGAAATTCAAATGGTTACAATGGTAATATTCACTCAGAACACAGAGATGTTATAAATATCGATTCTAATCTTGATGATTATCAACTTGTTTCTCGACATAATCGTAAAAGAAGAAATAATCAAAGCAATCAAGAAGCTTCATCAAATTTGACATACACTCCAAAACGTAAAACAACAGAAGATTTCAGAAGTTTTTCTAGTGAAAAACGTAATATCCACGAAACGACAACAACATCAACATCTTCATATTTTAAATATTAATCGGTCACTTAATAAACAAACGTATGAATCATCTACACACAAACAAATATTTGAATCAAATAGTAGAAAGCAATATCAACGTGATTCATTTCCACCTTTTCGAATTATGTTAAAAGACGATCAATATCCCACAAAAGATGTCACTATTATAAAAGAAATGAATAAAAAATGTAATCTCAATCTTACATATGGTCGCATGTCATCATCAAAAATAAACAAATGCTATGTGCTTTATTGTAGTACATCTACACAATTCGAATATTTGTTGGACAAAACTAAATGGCCTGATAACATATGCGATTGTGATTAAACTTTCGATTTACCTCAAAAGATTCCTGCATCCTATTCGGTTGTGATTTTAAATGTTCCAACTCAATGGGATGTTCAAAGTTTCTGCGACGAATTAAAATTACAGTACAAAACTATCGTTAGAAGCGAACGATTGTACATTCGGGGTGGACGTCCAATTCCTAAAATAGGAATTGATTTTTCTTCAAACAAAGAACTCTTGGAAATACCAAAGAATAAACGAATGCTGCTTGACGTTGGTCATACTTGTCATCCAATCGAGCCATATGTTCCACCACCGAAAGTACTTCGATGCTATATTTGTCAACAGTATGATGATCACACAGCAGCACACTGTCCTAATAAAGATAAACCAATTTGTTTCAAATGTGGTCAACAGCATCAGTACAATCCTGAATGTCAAAATAGAATCTGTTGCGTTCACTGCAAAGGTGATCACATGGCTGGTAATCCTAATTGTCCAAAGAAAATCGATACTCGTGATTTGAAAAAATCACAGGTAAAACCATCATCATCAATAACCCATTTATCGAATAGAAATAGATGAATTGGTAACAGTGCTCTACATCTTTTTGGCAATCCACCAACAACACCCGCTCTAACAAATAATAGCCCTAGCGAAAATTTTCCTTCATTTAAACTTTTAGATACAATTCATCTAAATATACAAAGTATTCTTCAACAACAATTGGATATAAACAAACATCTCAGCGAAGTAACTGCACAACTAAATAGTCAAGCGAAGGAGATGATCAATATCAATCAAGTTCTTAACGAAATCGTATGCCCTCTAGTAAAGGAAGTAACACATAATTTATACTCAAATTAGTTCGCAACAAAAACGTCAAATTGACTCGTCTTACAACAAATTAATCAATTATCTTAATCAAAAAGATTTGAACTGCTCGTTGTCAAATGTATCTTTTGCAAATAATTCACTATCATATCAACAAATAGGACCCAAAGCAATAGTTCGATCAAACGGCATAAACACCAATATGAATAATGAACCCGAATGCTAAAGAATTTTTTCCAAATCATATAGAACCATTTCACTTGTCCTTAGAACAACTATCACAAAAACAAGCAAAAATTTTCAAACAACTTGTCTTTGAGTAGTCAACTACACCAACATTAGATGGTTTATTAAATAAATGGGAGGAAAGAAATAAAAGGACTACCAACATGATGAATGTCGAAAGTAATGTTAAGATTATGCTGCTAAATGTGAACAGTTTGAAATTGTATTTACCAGATATATTTCTATTGCTAGNGAATGTTTTTTTATTGAACATATATCCGCCATCGACCAAAACTTGACAACAGTTTTTGTTTCTATGGTCCAAATATCATCATTTGTTTCTGTTTGATTAGCAGAAAGAATAAGAAAATTCAATGAAGCTAATGTATCATTAATACTATTTGACAGCAAGTACATGTTCCAAATACCAATCATACATTCTGAAGTAATCTTCACAAACGGAATATCAATCATAGGCATTTCATCAGATTGTGTAATAAATATTCGTGTAATGACGCTACCTAAAGTAAAGAATAATATTTTATAGATCTATACTAGCTTCTCTTGTGCTTGCTTGTTGTTTATTTTTATAGGAAACTTTTTGAAATAGATTTTTTTCATAACAAACAGAAAGAATGCTGATGTACTTATGATTAGATATTTTGCAAATGGTCAATTTTGTTTTCAATTGATCTGCTCATTAAACTGTATGATAATATTGAATATGATTTCTTTTTACTTATACTTCAATTATTTGAAAGATTAACAATGTAATATATTACCAGTTGGATCTTCCATAACCAATGAAACTTCTTCGTTCATTTCAGATGTCCATTCGATGAGTACTGTGACTATTTTCGGTTCAATAAATGTTCGACTACGATCAATAAAAACATTATCTCGTGTGTGAATTGTGAAACCAATCTAATATTAAGATAATTACTAACGATCTTCTCAAATAATAATATTAATTTTTCGACTTATATCAAATTGTTTGATTAATTTTGAAAATATACTGGTACGCGAATTTTGTCTTATAAACACTTCAAAATTATCTTGATCATCAACAATGTAATGAAAAGTGTAACCTAGAAATGAAGCCATTAAGTATGTTCATTGTAGTTGATTTTCTCACCTTGAAATACACTCAATTCAAAGACACTATGAATCTACTCGAGTTCAATTGTGTGTATATGACGGTATTGTTGATTCTCGATTAACAGCATATGCGCATAGGGTTCGATAGTTCTAAAAAATTCGTTTACATGCGTTAGTTTACCTTCTGCATGATACATATTTTGTAAATAGAAAGCACCAATAGAGATCATTAAATGTAGACTGATTCAAGCTATTAATTTACCTACCTTCAGATAGGTTCAGGGTGTAAGTGTTCATGCAGAGATATTGACATCCCCACACACTCACAGGGAGATCCACCGTCCAAACCCTCTATCGAGGAAAAAATAAAACAAAACTTATGTCTCTTTTGTTTGAACTATGTGATAAAGATTCAATGGCTTCTTTACATTCTTTCGTTTCCATTATCAGTAAATGTCATGTTATTTTGTCGTTGTGTTTGCGCAACTCGATAACAAATTTTGCACTATGTAGGTGACGTCTAAACGAGTAAGTTGTTAAAAATTGCAGATGTGACATGCCGATTATCCTATTCTAAATAGTATCTACATCGTAAAAAGACAGAATTGAGGTTCTTCACAATGTCCGCAAGACAAGAAAGGAGCCATCAAGAGTCTCAAAAAAGTTATCCGTATCGATCAATTTCATGAAGGAATAGATTTTTAACTTCGTCGATAAAGCTCTCACAATAGAAAGTGTTGCATTGTCAGTTAAAGAGACCAGACATATTCGGGTCAAATTAGAGCCTTTCACTGCGATATCAACAAAGGACACCGCCGGATAAAGTTGTAAATCTATCACCCGTTAGTAGGAGTGTCAGTGTTTCCGTTCCTAGGCACAGGAACACATCTCAAAATTGTGTTTTCTAGCATTTTCTCAATAGGGTGAGGTCTGTAAAGATGTTCGCTTGTCTTTTTATGTTAGCGTTTGGCATTGCTGTTACTATTAGCCGAGACTTTCTGAGGTCGTCGAGCGCAAGGTAATTTTCCAAAAATAATGATTTTGTATAAAGTTTCGCTTAAGATAATCAGGGCCGAGGAATCCAAATCTGTAATCGATTTCTCAAAATTTTTAATTTCGTTCTTTTACTCAAAAATCTATTTTTTTGAGTAAAAAAAGCGAGTTTTTATTAAAACGAAGTTTATTTTCGAAAAAACTTTTTTTATTAAAAATATATTTTTCAGTGAAAAAAATCAAAGTTAAAACTTTGAGAAGCTGATTATAGATTCGGATTCTTCGGCCCTGATTACCTTCGGTCAAATTTTATAAAAAAAAATCATAAGATTTAGAAAGTAAGTAAGGCATCCGCTCCTTGAGCCTCCCTTTGCTCAATTCTGAACCAAAGAAAAGATAGTATAGAACATTGACTTTCATGTTGCTAAATACATTTGCCAATGAAACGAAAATGAAAGCCACAAAGCTTCTTTTGTGAACATAAGCAGTAGATTGTATTGAAACCTAATATTTTTCCGACAGCTTATAACTCAGAATTCTTCTGATTCTAAAGCGCATGTATTTATAGCAATGCTGGGTCGTGTGGGTGGGGTGTGGGTGTATGGGTGTGGATGGGGGTGTGTACCTGAAAAGAAAACCAACACCCACACCCTGCCCTTTGCATATGTGAACCGAGTATTCGAATTTTAAGGCATTCATAGTGTGTTTAATGTGCCCACAATTCAAAATTTCAGAAGAATTTGATTTTCTTTTTTCATGCTGGTTGGTTTGGGCTCGCCGGGTTGCTTAAGAAAGAGCGCGTTTGAAGTTAGAAAAAAACTTCGACGAAATAAGTATAAGATATTGTTAATTTCAAATATAATGGAAAATCGACCCAAAAGTAATAATTTCGTAAAACTTTGTTTTTTGAACTTGAGACATACTTTTTTCTTATGCGACTCGACGGTTCTATCCAATCAGCATGAAAAAGAAAATTCTTCTGAAATTTTGAATTATAGGCACATTAGATACACTATAAATACCTCAAAATTTAAATGTCTCGGTTCATACACACCAGCGGCAGTGCATATCGTAAATATGTTAATTTCGCGGTGAAAGCTTTAATTTGACTCGAATGTGTCTGAGTCTTTTAACTAACAATTCAAAACCTTTCATTGTCAGAAAGAATCGTTCTAACTGTTAATATTCTGGCAGATCTGCTGATATTTCGAAAAAAATTGCGATTCGATCGTACCATTGGCACGTGGTGTCTTATGCATCGTACTTATTGAGGATACCGCACAACAGTTGTATCGATTAAACAGACACAAATGTATTGCATCGCATCATATGAAGAACTCCCGAAACCGTAGAAACGTTTCATTGGGAATTTAAAAAGAAAATTGCGCAAATTGACATGCAGCTCAAGTCTCCTTTATAAAAATATTTATTTAATGAGCGGTCAGTGCAAACAAGAATCAAGAAAGAAAAAACAGATATCTAGATTCATATAATTCAATACTAGTACTCAGTTCTGTAATCATTAGGTTGGCAAGTCGTTGCATTGATGAGTTGGCCATGTAGGCGAAAGATAGAGCTTTATTGAAATACACTCTGTGCATAGCTTCTCGCTGAATTTTCGAATTATTACGACAAAAATCGATTCATTGGGAGTATCACTCGGTACATAGATCGTTTTGAAGATTCTGATTGTTGGCCTAGATTCGTCTGGGTATTATGTCAATACAATCTGTCTAAGCTTTTCGATATTTACCTTTTTTCTGTATATGTGTTGCATCTGGTTTTCTTTGTTACATTCGCTTCTTCTCACGTGTTAATTAGATTATCTGTTCTGAACTAATGTCGTTCTCGGCTTCTGCTAGCATTCCGCGTATTCTAACTATCGGCAGCTCGTACAGTGATGGTTGTGCCGGCATCCAATTGGATATGAAGACTTTTACCTCATTATCTACATTTGGCATGTCAGGTAAGATTTGAACTGCTTTTGTTTAACTATCTCATGTTGGTTCTGTTCAGTTTCATAACTGTCAAGATTGCTTTTTTTCTAATAGTGATTACTGCCTTAGCAACTCAAAAAAATTGTGATGTGAAAGCTATGCATGTCGTACCCGATGAATTTATTTCGTCACAGTTTCATGATATGGGCAACAGCATCGGCGTTGACGCTATGAAAATTGGTATGAATCGATCTATGTTCATCATTTGATTTCAACGAAATATCTTTAGGAAAAATTTATTTCATTTCATATCATATCATTTCATCTAGGCATGCACATTTCACCTACTCTTATCGAATATGTAGTGTCTTTTATTACTGGCAAACAGGTTCCTATTGTGGTGATGGGTCCTATTATGGTCACCACTAATATGACTCCGGAAAATCTCACCAGTTTACGCACAAAACTGTTGCCTCTTGCTTCTATTATAACGCTTACCCTGAGCGAAGCAGCAGTTTTGTTGGACCAGGAGATTATCACGCTGGACGATATGAAACGTGCTGCTCAGGATTTGTACCGTCTGGGTCCGAAATATGTGTTAGTCAGGAGAAATCAGTTGGTCGATTGTGCACCCCTACAAGCTCAAGATAACGCTGATAATAACATTGTTATGAACGTACTGTTCGATGGTGTTAATTTTACTCTATTCAAGAGTTCAGTTGTGTCAGAAAGTGATGTACGAGACGCTCAGTGTACGCTATCTGCTGCCATCACGGCTTTTCTAGCACATGGCATTAACACGACCCTTGCCGTGAAATATGCCGTCGCGTACACCGACAGAGTCATCCAGAACTCACTAACCCAAAACAGCGGTAGCAGTGTTTCCAAACATGACTTTCACTTGCTCACGAAGTCATTGTCTGACGAGTTGCTGAGTCTTATGGAGATGCATGAACCAGAAGTAGTCAGTGAGCAACAACAAGATCAATTACAGCCGAAAAGCGACCATAAAATAATGTCCATGCGAAATCAAAGTTGGATCTTCGAGTCACGCTTATTAAGACAAGAGCGATCATTTGTAAAACTGCTAAAAAATGGATGTGTACAAGAATGGGTATGTTTTCTTTTCTTTTCTCTTGCTGCTTTGTGTGAAGAGAGGAGTGAGCATGACAAGTATACCATATGAATGTATGTCCGGTCTCTATATCTAGTTCAATTACACTCACCATCCATTTGTGCAAGGCTTAGCCGATGGTACTCTGCCACATACAAGCTTCAAGCATTATCTGGTACAAGACTACATCTTTCTGACGCATTTTGCTCGATGCAACGCTTTAGCCGCGTACAAGTCCAACACCTTGACGGAAATCTTGCTAGCTGCAGAACATGTGAGGGACATTGGTCGCGAGAGCGAACTTCACGTGTCTTATTGCTCCGAATGGGGAATTGACGCTGCCAGTCTGGTGTCGACCGAAGAAGCTCGCGCTAACTTGGCCTACACACGATTCACACTCGATTGTGGCATGACTGGAGACTTATTCGATCTTCGTGTGGCACTTTCACCCTGTTTGTTCGGCTATGGTGAGATAGGATTGCGTCTATTCAACGATTCAACAACCAAACGTGACACACCGTATTGGAAATGGATCTCTCACTATGGTGCCGACGACTATCAGGAAGGGTGTCGTGCTGGTGAATTGTTGATTGATCGTTTAGCCGACGACTACGGTGTGTGGCATGCGAAAGCTCGCATTGAAAAGCTCATAAATACATTTAAGACTGCTACCAGGCTCGAGATCGGATTCTGGGACATGGGCCTGAATGTTCAATGGTAAAAGTACGAAAGTAGAAAAACATCACGACTTCATATTACATCTAGCATGCAAAAACTGTCTTGTTTATTTTCATCATTCATATAGTTCATTTTTTTTATGTTTCGAAACT
Organism: Rotaria sp. Silwood2; assembly: GCA_905329745.1. Classification (NCBI taxonomy): domain Eukaryota; kingdom Metazoa; phylum Rotifera; class Eurotatoria; order Philodinida; family Philodinidae; genus Rotaria; species Rotaria sp. Silwood2. The sequence goes on along the minus strand of CAJNSZ010000362.1, from coordinate 85,152 downwards.
ATAACAGTCGCTGCTATTCTGAATGGATACTTTTGTTTTCTGTTATGTCACAAACATTTCCATAAAAGAGATACTAAATCTTTTTCGATTGTGATTTCAGTTGCGTAATAAGCAACAAGTGGGTATGGGCGGGTGTGGGTGTGTGGATGTCGTTCTTGTCAACAGTCACTAACACCAACATCATACGGATGAGTTGAAATTCAGCAACTGTCATCTTACAACTCACGATCACCTTTTCAATGAAATATGTAGGATCAGTAAACCTGATGCTACCCAGAATTTCCATTTGACCCCATCTATGATACAGAATTTGAGGTCTTTAGAAATGCCTCTTTAATTTCTTAACGGTAGCACAGTGGACAATTTCTATAGGGCACGTTCACGTGACTGATTTTCTGTCGAAATCTCATTTTTCCATAGAGAAATATGACTCATAAAAAGACATGAAATCTAAACAAAATTTAATGGAACATCCTTGACGGGGAACCCTTGACCTAAAATTTTGTCAAAATTTTGTTTTTCTTCGAAAACTAATAAACTATACATGACGCTATGCATTTTTTTACGTCGATTCCGAATATATCACCATTTTGTTTAAAAATTCTTTCAAAGCCAGAATATCATAAAAAAACATGAAAAAGCTCTAACTCAATCTTGTAGGATTTACAAATTTTTATGCTAACGGAGTAGACGTTATCGGATAGAACAAAACATCCGGTGAAAGTTTCGTCGAGCTTGGCACTGTGCTAAAGTTCGCACACCCATTACACTGAATACTTGTTTTTCGAGAACTTTTTTCAACAGAGAAAGTGTTAGAACGAAGTTTTGTTATAGAACGATAGACTAAAAGCTCTACTTTTAGCATCTGTATAATTTATTCCTTATATAGTTCTACTTTCTTTGAAAAAAGATATTTTTCTTGAAGACAACAGCAGTCTGATCATGTTTGGGTCGAATATTTTTCGAATGCCTTAAAGAGTTAGAATAAATTTTCTTTTACAAGTAAATCAGCCATTGATCAATGTATGTTAGACATTATTCAAGTTTCGAAAAATGTTACTAGTCATTTTTGACCAAATTTCTATACTGTTACCCATTGTCGGTAGAAGTTGCCTGTCTAGATCGACCGGAAAAGCATTGCTCCTTTCATACAGTGAAATCTCTTGTGAAGTTCCTTTTTGAATGATGCACCTACAAGTCGTTAACGCCTTTTTTCGAGTCACTTATATTTCATTGACTTACTTTCATGTCTGATGTTGACAGGAGCTCATTTGTCATTTTGACATCAGTGAATTATCAATATATTAATTACGGACGTTACATGGAGAAACTAAAATTCATAAGAAGAAGCTTTTGTTCATACGGAATAACGTTCTTACGATTTTGTTGCCAACTTAAAATCATCTACCCCGAAGATATGTATCCTAAATCATTCGTTGAAAATAACATTGATAAAAGTACACTACCGTCTGACAGAGAAGTTTCAAATGTTCGATATAGGAATTGAATGAACGAAAATAAATATATCTACTGTTTTGAATTTTCAAAAACCAATGTTAATAGAGACAGTCGAAGATGGTTGTTCGATTGAACTTTATTCGATCAAGATAGACTAAGATTTGATGTTGTCATCTTATTCAATATACGGACGTTATAACTTAGCTAGTTCTTGTCGAATGATGCATGTAATCAATATTTGCCACATATGCCACCCTGCTCCAGAGAAGTAATCTTCGATTAATCTTGACGATGTTTCATCTAATATTACAGCGATTTCCATTTGAGTAATGGAAGTCAGTTGCATACCTTCATATCTCTATATATTAATTTCAAATATGTGCGCTGCCAGACACTTTGTAGCAATGGATGATCTCCAAATTTCTCAGCAGATATTATTGTAAGTGATCAAGAAGAAGACCATAATTACAATAATCTTCATTTCTGAATCTCTTAATCGTATTACGACTTTTATTAACGACGAAAATTCTTTGATGTCCATCAATAGTAATATTTCACTTGATCTAAACCGTCAATCTTTGTTACACGCGAAGCGGTACGCCGACATTATTACAGAGCAAGACAGAGTACTAAATCATTATTGCTTTAGCTTCATTATAATTTCAATTCTACAAATATTATTTAAGCATGGTTTACTATTATAATTCCTTGTTACATAATGATAAAGAAACTACTATTTCATCTACCTGTGTTCAAGAAATACTTAATATGTATTGTTGGATCATATCAACTTAAATGTAGAATGAAAGAATATTTATTTGATATTACTATGAATCACTAGTACTCTACGCAACATAGGTCAACCTATACAGCTTATATATCCAAATGAGTTTTGTTTATTGCGCTTCCGTCAGCAGAGACAGTCTCTAGTTCCCCGTTATGGAAATAGTATAAGAGCTGAGTGGGCGTTGGAGCACACAGGCAAATACTCTTCTTGGATCATGACATATCTAAGAAATCTCGATTAGCGAATCTGTACATGTTTACCAAGTTGAAAAGCCATTAGGGACTAATTTTCTCGTTGAGCAATGCGGATAAATTTTGACGTCAGAGAACCGAAATCCAATCAAAGACAAGCGAAAGAAAGTAGAAAAGAATTCATTTCTCGTTTACTCCATGCCTACAATTGTAAAACTCCAGCAGATATTCATCTACTCAAATGGATCACAGAATCAAGTGGAGATGACATTCGTCACGTTTGACACAAATATGGGCACCTGTGTTTTTCACCTTTTAATCTTGAAAATGAAAACTTGTAATGAGAAAAGATGATATAAAAGTAAGCCAGTCGAACAGTCCTGCGTAGAACAACATTCAATATACAATGAGCGACTCACTCGTGCTGTTGACTGCTGAATTGGTTCGAGCAATCGTTTCCGTAATCATGGTATTTAGTATTGCAGGTAACTCTTTGAACATTGCTGTGCTAACAAGACTTGTCGTATACAAGCACGCAGGTTCGCGTTATTTTCTTGCACTTTCTGGTAACAATCTTTTCTATTCGATCGTCTTTCTCAGCTATCGTCTCTTGGCCATTGGATACCAACTCGATTTTGCAACTATCTCTTCTTTCACATGCAAGATCTCTCAATACATGGTCCATACACGCCCTCCAATTTCTCCTCATTCGATTGTGCTCGCCTCAATCGACCGATTTTTTGTCTGTTCGTCAAATGCAAGGATGCGAAAGTTCAGCAATTGGGTAGTGGCTCAATGGGCGATCTTTGGTATTTTCGCTTTTTTAATGCTGTTTTACAGTAGCGTATCAATATTGATCGATTTACACTCAGGTCCAACATTTGCGTGTAGTATTCAAGTTACCACACTCTATACTCGTGTGTTTCCAATTATTGAAGTCGTTCTTTTTGCTGTCACTGCACTCTCTCTCTCATGACAATTTTTGGTCTTTTGACAATATAAGTACAATACGAAGAGAATTCGTGTTCTTCAAAATACAATCTCACGATTTCGTCGCACTGAAAATCAACTTATACGTATGCTTCTTCTTCAAGTCAGCACTCATGTTGTACTTTGTACACCGGTGTGGGCAATGTATTTGATTGCATACTTACCAGTTAAACCGTTGAATCCGTTTCAATATTACTTCATCTATAATATGACAAACTTTTTTTCTTATTTATCGTTCACCATGCCCATCATCTTGTATGTTTTATCAGCGCAAGCATACAGAAAGAAATTCGCACAGCTAATGAAAAAAGCATTTCGACGTTCCACTGACATTCAAGTTTATTCGACGCAAGATGTTCGAACCATTCAAACATTTTCTGCTGAGGCAGCGGTACACAATTGAACAAATGTACTATTTACAATAATAGAACTTGCTTTCTGTCTATTGAAACTGAACATTTCACATAAACTATTAACAATTGTAAAACCAAATATTGCATTGTGCTAGACAGAATTATCTAGTTGTACGTTTTTAAATCAAAGTATGATCTTTTTCTTGTCTAATCGTTGTTTGTGGTTAATAATTGTTAATCATTAGTTCCCAGCTTTTTGAACGATATGATTAAAAAATGACTAGGCTCTGCTGGTAAAGTCAATCATCACATTATTTGAAGCCAAAACGAGGAATTGGCAAGGGCAGAAAACAACACCGTATGTATGAACAGCAGTGAATTGAATGAAGAAAAATGTTTCATTGAAGTTTTTCAATTAAAAACTATGTCAAATCTGACAGAGGAAATAATCTTCATCTAAGAGAAGCTGTTTATTTTTATTTCAAAGTAAAGAATCGCATCCAATAGAAAAGAAAATAATGCTTTTTGGACCTCTTCTTATGAGTAATCAAAAGTGGTCCTACTATTACAGCCTAAATCAAATCGAAATTTTGCATATTGGGTTTCAAATTTTGTATCACAAATGGTTCTTAGTATTTCCTAACCGTAATCATCAATCTACATTCATTTGGTTCAAACATTGTTATGAACAGCCTATCTTAAGACAATCATATNAAAATGGGTAATGAGAAAAGATGGTGTAAAAGTAAGCCAATCGAACAGTCATGCGTAGAACAACATTCAAGATACAATGAGCGAATCACTCGTGCTGTTGACCGCTGAATTGGTTCGAGCAATCGTGCCCGTAATCATGGTATTTGGTATTGTAGGCAACTCTTTGAACATTGCTGTGCTAACAAGACCTGCCTTATACAATCACGCAAGTTCGCGTTATTTTCTTGCACTTTCCGGTAACAATCTTTTCTACTCAATCGTCTTTCTCCGCTATCGTCTCTTGGCCATTGGCTACCGTCTCGATTTTGCAACTATCTCTTCTTTCACATGCAAGATCTCTCAATACATGGTTCATACATGCCCTCCCATTTCTCCTCACTTGATTGTACTCGCCTCAATCGACCGATTTTTCGCCAGTTCGTCAAATGCTAAGATGCGCAAATTCAGCAATTTGATAGTGGCTCGATGGGCGATCTTGGGTATTTTCGCTTTTTTATGCTGCTTTACAGTAGCGTACCAATATTGATCGATTTGCATCCAGGTCCAACATTTTCGTGTAGTATTCAAGTTACCACATTCTATACTCGTTTGTTTCCAATTATTGAAGTCATTCTTTTTGCTGTCACTGCACCCTCTCTCATGATAATTTTTGGCCTTTTAACAATATACAATACGAAGAAAATTCGTATTCTTCCAAACACAATCTCACGATTCCGTCGCACTGAAAATCAACTTTTACGTATGCTTCTCCTTCAAGTCAGCACTCATATTGTACTTTGTACACCGGTGTGCATAATGTATTTGATCGCATATCTGCCAGTTAAACCGTTGAGTCCATTTCAGTATTACTTCATTTATAATATGACAGTGTTTTCTTCTTATTTATCATTCACCATGCCCATCATCTTGTATGTTTTATCAGCACAAGCATACAGAAAGGAACTTGAACGGCTAATGAAAAAAGCATTTCGACGTCCGACTGACACTCAAGTGCATCCGATGCAAGATGTTCAAACCGTTCAAACATTTCCTGCTATCAGCCGCACATAATTGAACAAATTTACTATTTATAATAATAGAACCTGCTTTCTGTCTATTGAAACTGAACATTTCACATAAACTATTCACAATTGTAAAACCAAATATTGAATTGTGCCAGACATAATTATCTATGTAGTTGTACGTTTTTAAATAAAAGTATGATCCCTTTCTTGTCTAATCGCTGTTCGTGGTTAATAGTTGTCAATCATTAGTTCCGAACTTTTGAACAATATGATAAAGAATGACTAGGCTGCTGATGAAGTCAATCATCACATTATCTGAAGCCAAAACGATGAATTGACAAGCGCAGATAACAATAACGTATGCATGAACAACAGCAAAGTGAATATAGAAAATGTTTCATTGAAGTTTTTCAATTAAGAAACATGTCAAATCTGACAGAGGAAATAATCTTCATCTCAGAGAAACTGTTTATTTTTATTTCAAAGTAAAGAATGGCATCGAGTAAAAAAGAAAATAATGTTTTTTTCGACCTCTTCTTGGAAGTAATCAAAAATGGCTCTACTATTACAGTCCAAACCTATCGAAATGTTGCACATTGGGTTTCACATTTTGTATCACAAGTGGTACTTAGTATTTTCTAATCATAACTATCAATCTGCATTCCTTTGGTTCAAACATCGTTATGAACAGTCTATCTTAAGACAATCATATTCATACTAAATGGAATTGCATTGCAGATAGTGTCCTGTTTAATTTCAGATATTCGTCAAGATAATATTGCGATATGTACAATACGCCCGACTAGTTCTAATAAAAACTGTGTAGGGATGTGATAGATTGATTAGAACGATGAAAACCATAATTTATTAATGAACAAACAGTAGTTTTTAATCCAAAAGTTCAAATCAGTCGATAAAATTGTGGATTTGAAGAAAAAATGTTGAATTGAACTGAAAGAATGCTTTTTGATAAGCAAAAGTTGTTACCTAGACTTTTACGTTACCGATTTAAATTTCATCAATTTATCGTGTTGAAAAGAGAAATGTTTGAACTATGAATTTTTTACGAAATCTTATAAAAATCAATAATCAAATTTCTTTAAATATAAATATTTGCAAACTGCAAGACTCTATGAATCAAATTTAGACAAAAATTACTTGAAACTTTAGAGCATCAGTCATGTTGAAAATTTTCAGATCCGTTCTTGGCTGCAAAATCCAAAGATTTGACCATTGACATTGTTCAAAATTATCCTGTTGTGGAAAAAAATATCACTCTACACTATAATTCCCAGAAATGATACGTGAGCTCGATATTTTTTGCATTATTTACTCGCAATATGTTAGATCGTAGAAACGTAAAAAATATAATTTGAAAAAATCTCTTATTCCTGCAAAACGGTCAAATAGTGAGAAGTATCAAATTGTGAAGTCTTTGTAATTACAAAGAAACAAAGGTATTTTGATCTAAAAACGAAAACCACATTTAGTATTACAATATACCATTGGAAGAATATGATTTTTGCTATATGCTGAAGTTGCATGATATTTTTCTTTAGAGAAGTTTGCTTTTTGGCCTGTCTTTTCCTTTCCAGATTCCTCGTGAAAAGTTATGTTCGGTAGCACATTCACACTTTAGACATTGCTCTTTGCAATATGAAAAATTCGTTTGAATTAGAAGTCGGCAGCATGGTCTCATAAGGTTTGACATATTGGGAAAACTGTTGTATCGCATATTAATAAGAGTGTCGAGGTAGATTATCACGCTATTTTCATTGAGACTAACCCGATATTAATAGAACTTTATCAACAGAAGATTGGCAAAAACGCTATCCAAGTTTTGAGATGAATGAAAATTATCGGTAATTTTGATTGAAGTTATCCTAGATATGATCGAATCGACTTGACACTGATCCGGCAAGATTTGGCTTTCACTTCTGCATCAAACTGTATATAAGACTTTCAGAAAATAAGAACTGGTCGATGTCAACCTTTTACGCATCTCCCTTCTTTGACATGTTGTCTTTCAAAATTTGTCAGAACAAGAACAATCAACATTATCAGATAAGAAAAAGTGTTCAAAAATAAAAATAGGATCTGCAACTACGACTCTTAGTTCTATTGCTGAAATGAAGTAATTTATTAAAATGAAGCTTGAAATTCAGAATAGAAAGAATGATGATGCATTAAATATACATTTTCTTCATGTTACAAGCTACAAAAATCTAAAAAGAAAACAGTCTGCTCAATATTATCAACTTCAAGAGCTTGAAAAACGAACTTTACGATTTCACCAGAAACCTGTACTTAGAAAAGTATCGCTTCATTTATGCACTAAATGGCTACATGAAAACAATTGAGTTTTATGTCATTCGATACACTATTGAATTGGGCCACAAGATGATTTGCTTAACGTAAAACAATAATTGTAGCAGTTCTTGAAATAGGATGTGCCATATGATGGACCCAATGATCCAAAAAAATCTTAATCTAATTTTATTATCCTAAGAATCAGCATTTATTCCTAACTATGTTTCACAAGTTTACTTTACACTCTACCGCAGCTCATTTTTTTCGTTACTGTGGTCTCCCTCAGGAATCGGAAATCTTTTTTTTATCATCTTTCTGCTATACGTCTATATTGTTCGATAGAGCCAAGTGTGCTGATTACAAATATCACATTTTTTCCCAAAGCAGGCAGATAATAACAAACATCTCAAACATTCTCTGCAGTTATTCAACTAAGACGAATAGTTAAAAACAGAACATTTCAACATTATCAAATCTGTTTCGACACATAGCAGTATTAAAAAATGGGGAAATTTTTGCGAAACATGTGTCATCCAAATCAAATGTTTCCTGTTCCAAAAAGCATCTTATTGGGTGTGGGTGTCGGTGTAGTATTCGCTTCAATAACTCCTACCAACAGAGCACCCACAGCCACCTACACCCACACCCAACCACACCCATACCCCACATCCACACCCGAAATGCAGAACTATTTGGAGCCACTCCTGGCATTTTCTTTAAGATACAATTCCAATAGAATAAGGGTGGGTGTGGAGAGAATTCATGCACACACCCATACCCACCTCCTACTTCCATACCTACCCACACCCACATGCTAATTTTAAACAAATAGAGGACATTGCACTTCATGAAAAAAATGTTTCAAGAAAATCTTTATGTATATATATATATATATATACATATAGATTAAATATGAAATCTCGATGTCATAATATCGCATTCATATGGACTAAGTAATTTATTCTTCTTCTGAATCATAGTTGTTTAAATAAAAAAAGGTGTAGATCATTTTTCCTCTTTTATATTTCATTTAACAAACCATAATCAATTAGTTGTAAATCGCCATCTTTAATATCGTCTAATGTAAAACCACATGTACTAATAATGCCAAATTGTTTTTCAAGTTGTTCAAATACATTTGCTCCTAATTGTTCATATGCTTGATGAAGATATTTAAGTGAACGGATTCTATGAAACTTTTCAAGACATTCATGTTCATCATTTGACCAACTTTTATCAATATCTTGAAGAGCAGTAAGATACATTGGACAACTAAAAACAAATATCAGCTAAATTTTCTTTTTGCTATTTTTAATTCAATTAACTAACCGTTGTGGATTTATTTCCCAATCAGTATTATGCCGATATATAGCGGCTGCTGTTTCATCTAAATCATCATCGTCTTCACTTTTATCACAAGCTGATTCTGCAAGACCACAAAAATAACACCAAACTGTTTGACAATCAGGACATGTCATGTGTGTACATGCATCATCCTAAATACGTTTCAATAACTATATAGATATATCATGTGCAGGCAACAACTGCCAGAACAAAATAACTACCTTCATTCCTAGAAAATGACAAAGCGGAAATTATTTATTACAGATTTTTGTCTTACCAGCTAAGCCACAAACAGGACAAGCTACTTGTTGTCCATTTTCCATAGCTTTATCAAAAATATTCTTTGATTCTTTAAGTTCTGCACATTTAAAATGTTTTTCAATCTTTTCCTAAAATTATTCACAAGATAAAAATCCTTCGCAAATATTTTTTTTTTCACCATATTTTCTTCGTATTCATCATCCTCATCTGCATCATAATCTTCTGCTAGTTTTGGTACTTCATGTAAACAAACGAGACATGAACTAAATGAAACTATTAAACATGCTTGTTTTTTTAATAAATATTTTCATGACTCACACTTTTTTACAGCCTTTGTGTTTACAAAACATAAACTGAGAACCAAACGATTTAACTTGAATTTCTGTATATGAGCAAAATCCTATCGATGTAACATATTTAGAGTAAATATTATATATTTTCAGATACTCTTACCACAATGAACAAGTTCTTCATTATCTTTCATACAATCTTTGTACCATAAAAGACTCAACATTATCCTTGTATATCTTTCATAATCTTGTGGTGAAAGCTGTCGCTCAAATACTGATGAATTAAGTGCTACTTTACATATCTATGATAAAAATGGAAAATTTTCCAACCAACAGATAGTAATAAGCATCTAATCTAACCATGCATTTTGGTGGAAGATTTGTTTTTGGTTCAGCAAGAAATAATGAAACCATAGATTTTGAACAGTCCATACACAAATGATGACTTTGAGCACATCTGATACCTAATTCAAGAAATCTTCAATACACAACAATATTACATAAACGAATTTATTTCACCGAAATGATTTTCTTCTAATCGTTCCTCACAACCGTAACAGTATATTACTTCATCTTTCTTAGTGTTTTTCGCATGCGTTTGTAATGTTGATACATCCATTTGTTAGCAGAAGGTAGTAATAAAAAAGTCGAAAATATTGCGCTTATATATGTTTTATCATCAACTGCTATTGATATTATTCAATGTACTGAAAAGACAAGAAAGAACAGAAAAAAAACCTATGAGACAGCTTTTAACAGTATATATAATCATAAGAGTGTGGGATGTGGGTGTGGATGTCAGTGTAGTATTCGCTTCAATAACTCCTACCAACAGAGCATCCACACCCAAGCATTCTTTCTTATGCCTTATACAGCCAAAAAGCAAAGACAACAAAAGAGTTGTGTGTCGTTAGAAAATCGAAGTAAACTTCTCAGCAGTTATCAGCCATATTGGAGGCACTTTGTCAATACGAGTATAAAAGATTATTTGTTCGTTTGCTTCATATATGAGGCGAATTTTCAGGAGATAAGAAGGGAAAGGTAAGAAAACAAGGTGCTATAGGCCTTTTCCTTCAAGAATATTTTACAACGTGCTTCATGCATATTTTGTAAACATGTAAAACATTTGTCGTGACAATATATATATAAACCTTTTTTCATTTAGATATGTAGTATTCAAATTAGTAATCGTGGTACAAGAAGTCTTACGTTCATTGACTGAGATATAACCATTTCGTATTTTATAGTCTGTAAAAATACGACGA